>JAFEMH010008346.1:0-43231 GCA_022495995.1 Adenophora triphylla var. japonica | reverse complement strand
AACCGCTACTGAATGCGTATCTGTTGTTAGATATGAGACTTCCTTTTCATTCAGTACTAGTGAGAGTATCCTATCTGCTCCTGTTGAAGCCAAGGCTACTGATTACCGACGAATTCATATTAAATAAGGAAAGTTCTTTTCTTTCTCTCATGGAAGTCCATTGAATTTTCTTTCTCTTATAAGTTATAATAACATAAGTAGCTGCACATTCAGAAGCGAAACTGGTTGAGTGAAGTGGGAATTGATAATGAATTTAATGAAGGGATGGCTCCTATATACTTGTAAGGAATCACTGAATTTTTGGAATGAACCAGTGCCTGATCTTTAGAACTTTCATTTCTTCTAGAGTTGGCCAGACATGTACTAGTTTATTCTTGAAGTCCATGAATTGGGTTGTTGAATTGATGTGCTGATCTTTTGGTTAACTCATTGATGTGCTTCTTTTCATCGAGGAGAAGATGGCCTTCTTTCAGTTCAGTGGCTTCATTTGAAAAAGTAACTGAGTAGGCTGAGTAGCTCTCCTTTCCCTTCTTACCTTCTATGGGAAAGACTAACCTGGGGAAAGCTTGCTTCTGAGGAGCCTTGAGTTTACAATAGGGAGCTATCCGGCACCATGGAGCCATCCAACTGTTTCAAACTCATGATTAATGGTGATCACAGCTGTACGATCGTAGGCGGGGAGTCTATACAAATATCATGCCACTTGACACCACTGAGGATTTAGATTAGGTTGTTTTACTCATGTGAAGAGCTAGCTGATCACTTCAGTTCAATAAAGTTGCTTTCCTGCCGATCCAATAGGACAAATAGTTCACGGATTTTAACTTTGTGACTTATTTTTTTCTAGGCAATACAATGGAGCAAAAGAATTCCTTGATAGCATATGATAAGGAAATTCAAGGAGAGTCTTCAGTTTCTAGCCCATAGCACAGTAACGTCTAAATCAAGGTATCCTTGAAAATTTATTTTAGTTTTTTACATAATCACAAATTATTCCCAGTGTCTCAAGCTCCCTAAGGTTCTGCAAAAACTTGCATCAAGACCAGAAAAGAATCTTTCATCAATGTTTGGCCGATTATCTGGCCACAAACATGAATCAAACCTAGAACCAGGCCAGAAAATGTCTTGATCACCATATCGTTACGAGACTCTAAAACAAGACAACCATGTAACACACAAGGTCCGCTTAACAAGTTAAACAAGCTTATGCCATAGATCAAATATCACAGAAAAACGTATTTTCTGTGTTTTGCTGTTCTAGCATGCAATGAAGTAACCCAAATAAACTTCACAAGGATCTTATAGGCTAATTAGCCTAAAATCTTTTGAATATAATCTTAGAATATTTCCCATTATACTCAAATAATTTACTTCATTCAGCTATCTAAAATCTTCTGCTCAAAAGGAGGGAAACATAGCTTGTACAAGCCAATAAAGAGAAAATGTGTATGATTAACAAACTATAAAATGTTATTTGATCTCAGGGAAGCTATCCAAGCTTTCTTACTGAATACAATTGGACTGTTGTTAGAAACCTAAGATAAGTCTAGTTGTAATGGAGATATAGTTTGCATCAGTCATACAAGGTTTGCATGTGTTTACTGTGTAAAACAAATGCCAAATTCAGTAGAGTGGATTTTACCAAGCACTCCGTACTAGTTATATTTAGAAGTTTGATTGGACTATTTCCTTTACAATCTTGTGCAAGTATGAAGACTACTTCCACCAATAAATGTTGTCTGTTAGTTGACTACTCCCTCCGTCCCAAAATGATCTTCCTACTTTTCTTGTCGTTAATATGAAGGTACGTTGAGCACTAAATTTAGGTCCATTTAATTATCCTAATAAAATCTAAAACTTGTTATTGGTAGTATTTATAATGTTATCAATAACAAGTTTTAAGTTTTCATTAGGATAATTAAATTAAACTTAAATTATTGCTCAAATTACCTTCATATTAACGATAAAAAAAAGTGGGAAGATCATTTTGGGACGGAGGGGTCATCGTCCAAAGACTCCAAACAATGCTGTTGGTGTTATAAGCTAGATTCGTCTTTGGACATCAAATAAAGGCCCACTTTGTAATTGAAGGTGTGTGGTGGTTCTATTTTGAAGTTTAGTGAGAACTAGATCGTGATCAACCACGCAAGCAAGGACTTGCAAATTGGTCAACAATAACTTCTGATCACTTCTCTCCACCTGGTTTAGTAGTCAGTGTTGAGTTTTCTATTTTGTTCTATACTCCCTCCGTCCTACCTTAAACTGGACTAACTTTTTGGGCACAACGTTTAAGGAAAATTAGGAGAGAGGATGAGTGGGAGGAGGTGTTGCGAGTATGAAAAGAAAAATATGAGAGAGAATGAGTGGGAGAGGAATAGTAAGTAAATTGTTGTTGTGACTATGACAAGTAGATCCCATTGAATATAAAAGTATAAAACCTTTGCCATTTTGAGTAGTCCGGTTTGAGGTGGGACGAACGAAAATGGCAAAAAGTCCGGTTTGAGTTGGGACGGAGGGAGTAAGTGTTATACTGTCTAGCATAATTTTGCTCTTCCGAAATTTCAAGACTTGAAAACAAAGAATTGCTAGTAACTTTTGCATTTCAATTGCAGGTAGTGGACAAGCATTTGAGCATATTGGCCAAGCAGCATATCGAGACACGATTTATAAAAATTAATGCAGAGAAAAGTCCATTCTTGACTGAGAAGCTCAAGATAATTGTGCTTCCGACCATTGCCCTCATAAGAAATGCCAAAGTGGATGATTATGTGGTATGTTGTGAGGAAGGATACATGGACCTAGTGATTAATAGTTACAAAAATGAATGTCCAAAAAGTTTTCAAATCTGCTCTTGATCAAGAGAAGTTTGATTTTTTTTGGACATTCATTTTGGGACGGAGATCAAGAGCAAATTTGAATTTTTTTTGGACATTTATTTTTGGGACGGAGGGAGTATTGACTATGGTAAATGTTTGCTAGGTGGGATTTGATGAGCTTGGTGGGACAGATTCTTTCAGTACAGAGGAGCTGGAGGAGAGACTAGCTAAAACTCAAGTAATCCGGTTTGAAGGTGAATCTTCTCTAACGGCCAAGCCGAAAGCCCAAACAAGAAACGTAAGAAAAAGCTCAACTGCAGATGACTCTTCGGATTCTGAGTAAGTGGAGACTGCCTTGCTTTTTGCCTGTTTCACAAGGAAATTTGGTTGGGAGTGCCCCCAAAACCCATCATCTTTACAAGTTGAGGAGTTCCATGCTGCCATCAAGTGGCTTTATGTCAAACAAATATGGTCAGTTATGTTGCTGTATGAGATTATTTATTTTCACCGTTAAGTATGTGTGTGATGTTTAGAATTAGAATAGGTGGCTTTTGCTTTGTGTATGTAAGGGTTCACATCCTTCTTGAACCTCATTATCATAGGACAAAATGGGCAAGATTGATTGTCCTAGTTTCTACCAAGTTTGAGAAGATGACTCGAGTTTTTAATATATTTTTTTCAATAATTGAGTTTCTTATTTTATTAATGATATACAAAATTCCAGTCCAAAATAACTGTCGCTTTTTGACTTTCACAGATTTTAAGAAATACAATTGATACCCTAAATTTATGATAAAATTGTCAAGATTGCCCTTATTTAATGTTGCTCTATCTTACACTACTTCACACAACAATTCAATTAATAAAGAAAAATAAGTTTCAATGAAGGGATAAATAGGAATTTTAACGCTTTGAACAAACCAACCCCCCCACCCCACCCCCCCCCCCCCACACACACACACACAATTATTTTGGATCAAACATTTTATTCAAAAAAAAAAATAACAGTTATTTGGGATCAGTAACTAACAAGATTCGAACTCTCTACTTATAAATAAGCTACCACATTGGCTTTTAACAAAACTCTCTACCTTTTTACTATGGTCTTTTAACAAAATTCTCTCCCTTTACTATGCAAGCCATATCCCTCTGAATAGTTAGAATTAATTTGATATATGTGGGACCACACCACATCAAATTAATATCAAATATTAATTCAAACAGTGTCAAGTTGTGGCAAAATTCATCCACAACCATCAGTGTATAGTGCGACTCTAATGGAGTACTAATATGATTTAGTGTCTATCCTCAAAAACAGTTATTTTTAATTTTTTTTACTATATGGTAACTCCATTAAACTTGAACAAAAAATTATAATCTTCATATATAAAGTACTAAAAATTGTTTTCGAAGCACCATTTAAAATACAACCAATACTAATTTTTAGAAATTTATGAAGATTATAATTTTTTTAATAAAATCTTAATCGAAGTTGCATTTGAACAGAATGAAAAGGAGTATATATAAATATAAATATAAATACAAAACTAATTTAGCTTAAGCTATATCAAGCAATAAATAGACCAACAATATCTCTCTCTATAGAATACTAATAGTATAAGTTTTACATCAACAACTAGAGAACATAAAACAACTGAGGGAGAATATATCATCCCTTATTCTAATATATTAATCTGCTCCCCCCCGCAGCTTTCTATCTCAAAACTGTAACAGCCTCAAAACTAGAAAGCTGAAACAGGGAGCAGATAATATAACTAACACACACCTTAATACTATCTAGAACAACCAACAACTGACTACTGACGACAACTCAACTAACACAACTGACAACCGACACAACTGACAACGAACAACTGCATCCACCGTCTTAATTATGACATAACAAACAGCTAATTCACATACGTACCCACAAGAGCCAATCCAGAAAGTGGTACGTAATTTTTGCTTACATTTTACAAGCGCCTAAACATGGGGTGGTGGTGCTTGCTTCCTCTGGTTCTTGCAAGGGCTCTCTTTCCATGGGGATGGCTGTGTAAGAAAGGGTGATACTCCTGAATCAGCTCACTTACTTTGTCGTGCAGACGACCCTGCATTCAGTACGTGAAAGAAAAATGAATTACTCCCTACGTCACAAAATGAATGACCAATTTTTTTTTTTTAATTTGCTCTTGATCAGTATTGAATAATACTGCCTTTTAGCTTTTGATAACATTTAAATAAAGATATGAGTAAGTTTTCGGATGTTAAACCTTTGAAAATAGCAGTGCAGATTGAGCAACATAGTTTCCGTAGGCATTCTGAAGAACCATCAAAAAGTTTTGACTGTAAACAATCTCCTTAATAACTTCAGCAGACTGATCTTCACTGCATTCTTTGATACATTTTTCCACCACATTGCTCCCATACTTATCCATTGAAAGAGAGACGAAACTTCCTGCAAGACCAGCCAATATATCGGCAGTATAATGGGGAACTGCCATATCCAGTACAAACTGCACAACATAATTCCTGGAAAATCAAAGAAATAAAGAAACTTAATAGTAATTTTCCATTAAAAGAATTCAAGAACATCTCTTCTCATGAGCAAATTAAAGATAAAAAGGGCAAACCCCGGTGCGCCAAGCGGGGGTTGGGAGAGGGAACCATTTGCTAGAGCCTTCCCCTGACAATTGCCAAGAGGCTGTTCAAAACTACTCTTGATCAAGAGTAATTTTGGACATTTATTTTTGGGCGGAGGTGGTAAGTAACTAAAAAGGATATAACGAACCCGTAAGGATCCTGTGAGAGGATTACTGCATTTGCAGTTATTTCAGCCACAAGGCGCTCCTGCTGTTCTGGAGCTGCCCGTGCTACACATTGTTGTATAACACAGCATCCACTTTTGTCAGTTGAAATAGGCACACAGTACTCGGCCACTACACGCAAAATTGACTGCAAATAAGATAGAAAAACAAAAGGGTTTTCAAATAGTTGTAGAAGAAAGAGACGGACAGATCTAATCTAATCTATTTATCGATCAAGATTACAGAAATTAAATCGAAAATATAAGTACAAACCAACCATTGATCTAGTGCAAAATTTAGACAGTTCTCAACTACAATTAGTTTTCCATTAAAGAACGAGACATGTTGAATGTACCCAAGAAATGCAGTGGGTGAATCAATCAGGTATTATTTCAAAGTAAATTCCCTTAAGTGGGTAGTCAACGTTAAAAAGATAAATCAAACCATAACTATCTGTCACCAAAGATTTTGTATACTCGTAAATCCATAGTCTGGGTAGGGTTTTCTAGCATAAATCCATCTCTTACCAAAGCTATAATATTTTCTTGAAGGAAGGATACGATAAGTCAAGATCCAAAAGTGTAAATTCTTTTAAGAAGGAAGACAACAACTAGTTGCACTAACTCACACCAGTTTCAAAAATTTTGCTTATAGTTTTCATAAATTCAAACTTCAAAAAGAAGAAAATCACTGCCTATTTATCTTATAGGCAGTACAAGCCATAAGATGATTAAGGCTCTCACCATTGCACGTGCATTTTCAGTTTGGGATGAATGTACAATCAGTAGCATGGACCATGAACCCAACGTTGCAAGATTTCAATGTAAAGATGTAGCAAACTACAGCTATAATATGCAATGGATTAAAATTTATCGAGCTATTTTCAGTTCATGATATATATACACTAGATTTCACATAAAAAACAAGGAAAATCCTAATGGTAACTTACATGTCCAACAGGACTTCAGCAAAAGAGGACATAAATACAGTTAATAAGTCCTCAAATTGACAAATCATATATGCAAACGTAACTCTTCCGAAAAAAGAAAGACACACAAGAGCACTGAAATAACATGATTAGGCGCCAAAGAATGCACAACTTTTTTCAAGTTAAACAAACTAGACATGATTAAGTATAGAATATGTATGGAGGGTTAGTGAAATTAGAGACTGAAATTTGAGTAAACATCTATAATTGCAAAGCCAACTGAAACAAATTATAACAGGAATACGTATGAAACCAATTACCGCAATTTCTTCAGACTGGAAGAACTTTAAGCAATGCTGAATCACGTGATGCCCGTGCGCGCTCTTGGTCAAAGGAACAGTAACAGTAACCCTCTCGAGTACAGATACAACTGAAGTCCTTTGTTCTTGAGTGGTAAGATTCTCTAGCAACTTCTGCATAGCTCGAGTTCTGTAAAAAGGACAAAATAATAATTAACCCTAATGATAATTGATTAAAAAGACGAGAACTTCTAAAATCGACAGCAAATAAAAGAAATTGAATCTTTATCCATACCCATGGATGTCAAGACAGATTTTGACAAAGGTTTGCTCGTGGCTAATCACAGAAGTAAGCATTTGAGTAATCTTTTGCTGATCGCAGACATCAAAGAACTTCTGAATAAGATAATTCCCAAATTGATGCACCATCAACTGGCGAATATAATCCTTGACCTCCGAGAAGATCAAGTCAATATCCTCGGGCTTCCTCTCTTCAAACTTCTTCTGCAAGAACCGACATCCATTTTGGTCTGTAGCCAAAGACAACACCCTTCCCCTCATCTCCTCCAAAGAGGCTGTGACCGGGAACCTTGGACGCGGGCGGGGATTGTACACATGACTGAAATTATTATTACTATTATCATTGCCATTCATATAGAGAGAAGACATCAAAGAATTTGTATACTCATTACGAGTATACCTTCCGATAGCCTGAGTAGGGTTTTCTAGCATAAACCCATTTCTATTAGGGAGATAGGGTAATTGATATTGGAGACCATTTCGAGGCCTCATCACCGGTTGTGGGTTAACAAGATTTCTCCTACCATCATTGAACATGGTATGATCAAATTGATCAGGACCATTAAAATAATTAGAATTCAAAGAATCAAACCCATCTAAACCCTCGCCATACAATCCAATCTGTCCCCTCAGGGCAGATTGAACCCTCAGCCTCTCCAAATCTGCATTCACCAACTGTCTAGGAAAAACACCGATATCAAACATTGAATCAGTCAGGCCACGACCACCATTAAGATCAGATGGGGCCAAGAAAGGAGAATGATTAGCAGATGGGGCCAAGAATGGCGAATGATTAGCAGATGGAGTCAAGAAAGGAGAATGATTATTAGCAGATGTCAGATTGAGACGACTAAAACCAGTTTCAAGGTCATATAGAGAACTAGGATTTTCTTGGCGGGGGTGGTATGCTGGCCGAGAAAGACCACCATTAAGCTGGTGGAGACCGCCGTTAGGATGGTTTTCCGGCGTCATCAGAAAGTTTCGAAAACTAGATTGGTGATTAACAAGTGTTGAAGGAGGAGATGAAAGAGCAATAGAGTGGTTGTTGTTGTTGCTATTCTGCAAGAACCATTCAAACTCAGCATCTTTTCCGTTCTCCATTGTAACGGAAAATTAAAGAGATCAGCCCAAAAGGTTTTTTTTCCTTATAAATTTATAGGGTTTTGAAGAAGTGGGGAAGGGGTTTTAAGAGAGAGAGAGGGAGAGGAGGGGGGAGAGAGAGGACTATTTAGAAAAGAATTATGGGATTGTTAGAGTTGCTGAGAAGGGGAACAACTAAACAAGGTGATTATAGAGAGAGAGAGAGAGAGAGAGAGAGAGAGAGAGATGAGAGAGAGGAGTTTGTGTTTGCATGATATTAGGAAACTCCTAAGTAGGGTTTATTATGGGAAAAGGAGAGAGAGAGAGAGAGAGAGAGAGAGAGATAGAGAGAGAGAGGCGTTTCACCACCGGATCTCCTCATGCATGCAATTTTCTCTTAAAAGATTATATTTTGTACGATAAAATTTCGGGCGCACACGCACCCTTCGCGAGTGAAGGCGCTTTAATTATATTTTCTTTTTGACGCCCTTAAGTTATCAAACTGTGCTAAATGTGCTAATATTTTTTTATTAATGCAAAAACTACTTAACGTACCTCGCTTCATTTTAAAAAAGGTTCTAACAAAATAACTGTAGCCAAGTGGTTTGGTTTGTTCTGATAGAAATGGTTAAGTTTCATCAACTTGGAAAAGGCTAAGGGCTGGTTCTTATTTCTACTAAAGATAAAGGGAGTAATTTGAATTATTATATCTACTACTTTGACTCTATTTCCATAACATTGACTCACAAGTACTATTAGAAGTCTAATTGAACATGATTATCGAAATCTCACCAATTTATATTATTCAACTCAAATATAATTATTCTAAGTCAAATTATATAAAAAGTCAGATTTAGTTCTCACTTTTTCACATAATTAGTAAATCATGAAAATCCCCAATAGTGTAATCGAAAAATTATGCAAGAAAGTAATAAAGAGAAAAAAATAAAATAAAATAAAAAAATATCAATTTTGAAGTCAGCGGAGCCTATTACATTAATCTTTAACACATTAATAATAATATTAAAAAATAAATCCTTAGTTACCCATTGATATTTCTTTTCTTGATTTTGATTGGTGGAGTCAGGTCAAACTTATCAGTCAATAGCTTTTTTTTTTAATTGGTCAACAAGGTATAGTAGTACAATCCACAAAGTCAATGAAATTTGAAATTTTGTTGGTAACTGCAGTAATCTTTATATATATATATATATATATATATATATATATATATATATATACTCACTCCTCTCTCTGTACCATAGTAATATGTGAATTCAGAGAAAAATTATCAACTTAATTGTACTTTGACTAATAGCTTAAAATTGTTATTGATTCACCGTTAAAAATATTATAAATAACAATTTTTAAATTTTCATTAGGATAATCAAATTTTCTATAAGTTCTTAATCAAAGTACATTTAAGTTGACATTTTTTCCTTGTCTTTGCATATTAATAGGGGACGGAGGGAGTATATAATGAATATATACTTTATTTTGGGGTTTATCATAATCTGCTATAATACAATTGAGTAATTAGTAAATGGCTTTAATATTTCCATTAATTAGATGCTAGAAATTCTCAGGATTTAAGACCATATTTACACACATCTGTAACACATTACTTTGATCGTGAATCGGTGTGAATGTCCATATAGTAATTATTAGGATACTTTATTTCTACATAATAACATAACCAATTAATATTATGTCTCCGTTTCATAACAAGTGTCGCACTTTTTTTTTTATTATTTGTTACAAAAATGTGCTGCATTTCTAAAGTAAGTTAGTACAATTCTACTAAGGCGCAAATAATGTACATACAAATTTTTAGATATTAACAAATTGTTTCAAAAATATATATATATATTAACAAATTAACAGCGACACTTATTATAAGTCAAAGAGTATTAGACTTCAAATTTGATTTAGTGGTCTATAACAATCTAAGAAAATTAAAGTTATGGATTTCAAGCTCTAAACCATAGTGTTAATAAAAAGAAGTTCACAAATCAGTCATATATAATATAGAAAAGGAAAGAAAAGAAAAGAATGCAGAACTGAAAATCTCCAAGAATGGTCAAAACTCCAATTTTGGTTAAATATTGTCTTTGATATAATGCCTTTTTTACAAATAATAAGTTGTACTTTCATCTATTAAAGTTTCTACACTAGACAACAATTTTAGACTAAGAAAAAAACAATAAGATAAATAAGAAGAGAGAGAGAGAGAGAGAGAGAGAGAGAGAGAGAGAGAGAATATAATAGCTACGGAAAAGACATTTTGATCTAAAATTGACCAATAACTGATGAAATATTAATTTTCACTATGAAATCTAAAATATTTTTGATCTAAAATTATTAAAATTTTAAGAAATAATTGATTCATGATGATTAAGAATGAGGGTTAAATTATTCATTTTAAATAATAAAACAATCGAGAACCTTACTATGTGACATACCAAAAAGGAAAGTAGCATATGAAAATTCCTAACAGATAAGGTAAAAGGTTTCATTCAAAAATTGGATATTTATTCTTCAGCTAACAAGATAATTATAACTGAATAATGATTATCTTGTTTATCAATTTAAAAATTCATGGCTTAAATTTAAATCAAAAAATCAATATTTCATGCCCCCTATAGAAAACTCAAAATAGACCCCACGAAAATCTAAAATCAGAAAACGAATTAGCAAAATCTTGGTTATTATTTACTCAATCTTACATTAATATTATAGCCTTTCTTGTACTCAGTATTCACTACATATTATGCTTATTTTGTAATCACTACATTCCATAATTAATTGTTATTTTTTTGACTTTTTACAAGTCCAGGAAAATAAGTGTTTGAAAGCATACACTTTTCCATTTATGCCCTTTAATTATACTCTACCATATCAAATAAGTGATCTTCTTTTTTCCCCTCTTTCTTAAGGTCCATTTATATGCATGCTTGATACTCTGTACTGCATACTGACACTAAATGGTGATGTAAAAAATTCATCTTTCACCAAATAGAGAATTATTTCAAAAAAAAATACACATATGAAGCCATAAAGGCATATCAGACTCTTAAAAAGGATAGAAATGGTTAGTTTTTACGTACAAATGGCTTAAATGTCGTGTTGTCGTGGTGAAATATAATGAACTAGATGAAAGACAAGTTACACAAGGAACATAAAGCCCATATATTCAAGTTGATTTACGGTAAACTAGAACAAGACATAAATTAAACTGCAACATATAGAGGCAGAAATGCATTTATATAACCTTGATTATCGGGGAAGAACATAAAAGATTACCTTTTGTAGGAGCATATAGATGAAGTAGTTGATGTTAATGCAGAAAGTTGAATGACTTCTTAACGCTTAGGGATGGAAGCAAGGGCCCAGAAAAGCTGATGATCAAATGTCAAAGAAAAAGACATTTATTAGAGAAATCCCATTTAGACATTGAGGTTGAAACTTTAGTACTCCCTCTATATCAGAAGTTGACAAGTCAAACTTCTTAATAATGTAGTTTTAATTGCTTGTACATGCTTAAAAATCATTTCTTAACCTCTAGGCAATGTGATTTTGCCAAAGTTTAGAGAGGTTGGTATAAAAACACATCAAAGTAGTTCATTAGAAAACTAACATCTGTATAGAAAGGCTATCATCAAAATACAGATTCACTCGCTTTGTAGGTGTTAAACACACACTGTAACGGAGTTTGTCTATTCCTGGCATGATTTCAAATTAATTTTCAAAGGCCTAACGGCATCTGAACTGTCACCGAAACTTTCATCACTATATAATATTCTTAACACATAAGAATAAATCTTTAGGACTTAAACTCTAGCCTAGCACTCAGGCAGCACAAAATCCAAGCCACTTAACCTTGTCCTGTTATCAACCAATACTAGATGCTCCTACATGAGCCAATGTTCTCTCAACCTTCTTAGGTTTTACCATGGCTTGGTTGCCTTGGATCAATGAAGCATTTATTATTTACCAAGTGTGTTTTTGAGCTCAAGGATTGTATGGTCTTCTCTGACTAATTAAGTTGCTGATATAAGCCCTAATTTGGCAAGCCAGTAAAAAGTTCATAGACATATTTGGAAAGAGTTAGTTGCCAGTTCTAAATTCCAACAATAAGGGATCTAACTTGGGCACTAAATCAAGCTCATGACAAGTACTAAGTAGGCTAACATGTTGGCTTGGTTCTAGAAATATAAAACAGGAATAGTATCTTTCTCACTAAACAATCTGTAATAGGGGACAATAGGCTTCAATCAGCAAATTTCGGAATGCGAACCTGATCTTTACAAGAATAAGTCATCCATTATTTGGCTGCATGGCAAAGACGAAAACTGCAAAAGAATATACAACAACAACAACATATGAAGGAGTCATTCTGCACGCAACACACTAGCTCTGTAAGAATAAATGTTTTGTAATAAGATCTGGCGTATTTAAGAATCATAGAGGTAAAAATAAACAGCACATTCAATATAGAATAAACTGTGTGCAAGTCTATTGTTAATTCTAAATCTCTGAATGAGGCAACTAAATTACTCATAGAACAATACAACTTCAGAAACTAATTTAACAATGATATTTACTATATAAGCCATAGCAGACCTAGACCTGCAGTAAAGACAGGATGAATGCTCACACAATCCTATATGAGAAATACTTAGGAAGTTGGACTAAATGAAAAACTTAAGTACTGTAATATGAAGTTAGGCAGATACACAACACAAGATCAGCAAAAAGGGACTCAAGGGGCATGATCCTATACCAGACTCATAAGTTTCAATAGAACGGCAAAAGAGTAGCTAGGTTATTACACTTGATTGACAAAAATGCAAATGGAGATAACAATTTCATGCTTATGTCATCCAATCTTAGAGCACAAAGTATATCTAGATATGGTAATATGACCATTAATATCCAGAAATTTTTTTTTTTTATGCTTTGAGGACATGGGCACAAAACTACATAAGAATGGAAACATTCCGTTTGCATCTTAGGAAAGTTTTTTGCTGCGACACCAATCCTTGAAATGATCATCTATTTGATGTAGTCCTGCTTTTTTTCTTTTACCTGTATTAATATCCTGGAGCAAGCTAAACATTGGTTAACTTTGTTAGTCACGATATGTATCACGAAAAATGATGTACTGCATCATAACCAATTCAAGTTGGAAATAAAAATGACAAGCTAAGAAAAATCTTATATTTTACATGAATAAATAAAAGTATCTCGAAGTTCTTACAGGTCTTCTATAGAGTCTGGATTAATGCTTGGGATTTCTTCTGTCTGGACAATCCCTTGAAGAAATAAAAACCTAGTGTCTTATATTCTGCCAAGATTTGAGTACTAGCGGAAAGAGTGCAAGAGCCTCTGGGTGCAAATACCCTACGAATTTCCTAACTTCATTTCCCGCGTCAATTTGTCCACTGTATCAAAAATTAGCCCTACTTGAGGGTGTGATAGGGAACCTGCAAGAAACTCGTGCACGACTCCATCGATGCTGATCCAACTAGACCCTGGCTGCTTCAATACCCCCTTTTCCTTCATAATCCTCCTCAATCCTGAGACATCACCCCACCGACTATCAACTGCAAATGCATTAGACAACATGACATAACCAGCAGAATTTTCAGGGTCCACTTTAACAAGCGCTCTGGAAATATCTTTGGCCAATTCTAATCTGTTGTGAATCAGGCATCCCCCAAGCAAAGCCCCCAATACAAAAGCATTAGGCTCAAAAGGCATGGATGTAATAACCTCTAGTGCCTCTTCAATATGACCAACTCTTGCAAGGAGATCTATGTAGCAAGCGTAGTGTTCCAAATTGGGGTGTACACAGAAGCGTCGGCTCATGTTTGAGAATATTTGGCGTCCTTCCTCAAGCAAGCCAGCATGACTGCAAGAACAAAGAACACCAACAAAGGTTCCACGGTTGGGACGTAAACCAATCTCTTGCATTTTGTAAAATAACCTCAGTGCCTCATCTCCTTCACCATTAGTTGCCAAACCCATGATCATAGCATTGCATAAAATAACATCCTTTGTGGCTATGCCCTCAAAAACATCTCTTGCCCTCTGCAGACTCCCGCATTTTATATACATGTCTACTAGCGCAGTAGCTAAAATTTTATTTAGAGAAAGAAGACCATACCTCCCAGTAGATTTCAAGTACTCATGAATCCACATACCTAGATCTAAATCACCAATTTGTGCACAAGCAGAAAGCACAGAAACCATAGTAACATGGTTTGGAGAACAATCACGATTCTCCATCATCAGTCTAAAGAGACTCAAAGCCTCCATAGAAAAGCCATTCTGAACATAGGCACTAACCATAGTGTTCCAAGGTACCACACTCCTTTTCCCATCATCGGAAACTTCATCAAATTTTTCTCTACTCTTATCAACCTTTCCCCATTTCCCATATAAATAAACAAGTACAGTATTTACTGAATCAGAACCAACTTTCTTCGAATCGAACTTGGACAAAACTTGCACCCATTTATCAATAAATCTCACCGCAAGATTAGAACAAGCTGATAAAACACTAACCATAGTATCATCATAAGGCCGTAAGTTTTTTTCCACCATCAACGAAAGCAACTGCAGAACTTTCTCAGACTCACCTGCCTGAGCAAACCCAGAAATCAAAGAAGTCCAACAAGTAACAACTTCCTTATCAGACATTTCATCGAACAGTTTACGAGCAGCCACAAAATCTCTTACACTTTTCGCATAAACACCAATTAATGCATTACAAAGAAAGGGATCACCAACATAACCTAATCTTAAAACATGGGTATGAACTTGGTTCACATAATTAACATCATTGGAACGAGAGCAAGCCTTGAGAAGGAACGAAAAGGTGAAATCATTCGGAACTAAGGACCCAAAAAGCAACTGTTTGAAGATAGAGAAAGCATTAGAATACAGACCCTCTTCGGCTAAAACTCGAATGATTGCATTGAAAGGGAAGATATTGGGCGATTGTAGATGGTTGAATACACGGAGAGCGGATTGAGACGGGTAATTACCAATGAGACGAGTGGCTATGAGATTGTTTTGGTGGGAACCCTGTAGAAAGATTTGAGCGTGGATTTGAAGGAGGTGAGGGTGAGGTACCCGGCCTTGGAGGAATTTGGAAAGACTGAGCGAATTTGAGGATAGAGAACGGGAATGCATGGAGTGAAGGAGAGGAAGACGATGGGAGTTTTTGAAAATGTTGTGTGAATTAAGGCGGGAGGGGGATGCATAGTTGGTGTGAAAGAGTGTTCATCTTATTATTATTACTCTCTCCCTGATTTAATTTAAGGTTTATGTCCAATTTAATTTAAGGTTTTTAGTGGTTTTATTATACTCCCTCCGTCCCATTAAGTGCTTCACCCTTTTGGGTGGGCACGGGAATTATGGTAATGGGAGGGAAAAAAAATGTTGTGAGTGTAATTTGAAAATAGGAGAGAGAATTAGTGGAGGGAATAATAAATTATAATGGTGTTGTGAGTATTAAAATAATGTAGGAGAGAGAATGAGTGGAGGAAATAATAATATTTTATGTCCAAAAAAGGAAAGGTGAAGCTTCTAACGGGACGCCCTTTTGGGTAATTGGTGAAGCTTTTATTGGGACGGAGGGAGTATATAATTGATAATGAGACTCACTTGTTATTTTCACAATAAAAACTTCATATCCACTTTCTATTTGCTATTTTACTTTTTATAATCACTAACATTTTTTTTTTTAGTACTAGTGTGTATTAAGTCAAACTAAAAATCTTAAAGTGTTAATACGATTCGGAGGGAGTACTTATTATCTTACTTTCCTTGTTCGTCCCATTAGTTGCTTTATATTTAAGATGTCATTTTCATAACAAAAATTCCCTACCTACTCCCTTTTTCTTCTGACTTAATTTTTCATACTCACAATATTTTTTTTCTTAGTTCTCACGTACAAACCAAAAACCTTATTATTATGAGATGGAGGGAGTTTTTTTCTTTTTTTATTTTGTTATTGATTGCATAAAAATAATCAGCCAACCTGCACGACCGACTGGTTTTAGTTTTCCTATTGGATAACATTTGTACGTGCGGCTCCTGCTCCTGCTGTTAATCTTTCCACAAATTTGATCTCGACTATTGATTACATTTAGATGTATAGAAATTTGATCTTAATCTGAATAATATACATTCATAACATTATGTACACTATACCAAACAAGTCGGTTGTTGTTTGCATAAAAATTCAGAATATATACGCCTTTAATTCAATAGAAATTAAGTGATCATTTTTGCATTTTTTTAATTTTTATTTTTTCATGTTGAAATCAGTCATTCCTTTAGTACATTATCACTTGTGAGTCATATTTGACAGGGCTATGTGAGCGACGTTTTTGTGCAGTTATCTCTGGGATTGAACAATTTGCTGCAAAAACGACTCACTGTTTCAACACTATTTACTACTCCCAAAATGATCCCTACTTTTTTTTTTTTTTGCCATCAAAGGAATTTTGAGCAATAATTTTAGATATATTAAATTATCATAATAAAAATCTAAAACTTATTATTGATAGTATTGTTGATTATGTATCAATAACAAGTTTTAGATTTCCATTAGAACCTAAAATTATTGCTAAAAATTCATTCGTAGTAGCGATAAAAAAACTGGAAAGATCATTTGGGGACGGAGTATAAACCAGTTATGGAAACAAATCCTCTATTTACAGACAAAAATGAGTAAAAACATCAGGACAGCTCTGGACCAACTTGTTCACCTCCAGAAGCATCATTCTCTCTGTCACTTGGCATTGCTAAAAGCTCCGTAAGCTCCAACCTGTACTCCAGCCCTCTAAAGTAATGCCCCAGCAGCATGCACCTAAACATAAAAAAGGATGAAAGGACTTTTAGAACAAAATACTAACTTATATTCCCTCCGTCTCGAAATAAATGTCTGAAAATAATTCAAATTTGGACTTGATCAAGAGCGAATTTGAAAAAAATATATCGAATATTCATTTTGGGACGGAGGGAGTATTTCATTATGTGCAGATGTCAATTCAACAAAAACAACAACATAGCATTAGTATCAAGATGATTTGGGGTTGGCTAACATGAATCCTCTTATGAACATGTCGATGAAGAGGTGAGAAAACACTGAAAAAATGGACCGATGATAAAATAAAAAATAGAATTTAGCGATGATAAAATTTGGAAAAAGAAGTGACGAATGCACTTCACTAATTAGCTTGGTTGGGATTGAGGGACTCTCATGATCTCCGCTAGGGTTTCTTCAAATCAGAAAGTTAGCCAGTTGGCTACCATATAAGAACTGCACGCACAACTTCCATTTAACTCAAATCAGAAAGTCAGCCAACTGGCTACCATAAAGAACTGTACGCACAGCTTCTATGTAATTTTTTGATAAATAAATTTAAAAAATAAACATCGCAAACACAATTTAGCTCACATTTTTGTCACAAAACTTTGCTTTCTTATTTACATTTAGATTTTGACCATGGTAAATCTGGCATGAAAGAGCTCGGTAAATCACCAATTCAAGATGAACGTTAATTGAGGAGCTATAGAACAAACTCACAACCAGTATCAATTGTTGTAGACAGAAGAGAACAGCAAATCAATGGAGAAAAAAAAATCTTTTTCTAGATATAAATCATTTAGAAGGTTGAAATTAGTTAAAACAATCAACAAGAATGATATGACTTGCACATGACTTGCACAACGCTGAAACCTGTTTCCCATTAGTTATGGGTTGGGCAGATAAAATAGAATAGAGAAAAAAAGAAGAGAAACTGATCTTACCAAAATAGCAGGCGTGCCAGATAATCCCGAGTTAAAGAAATGAGGGGTTGGAATTGAAGTGAAGTGTTCTCCACAAGGTCATTGCAATCTTTTTCAATTCCAATGTTTACGGTTCCCGTTGAGGTGTTCTCTAATAGATGAGGAGGAGCCTGGGACTGCATCTTAGGAGAAAGAGTTGCCAAGAGACCATGGACAACAGAGTGAATTCTTTCCTTCAACTCAGGAGATGTTGGCTCTGATAGCTCAACAATCTGTCAATGAAAATAGCCGTGTCAGTCTCATCAACGTAGCTAGCAAATAAATATTACAATATGAAGAGCTACAACAACAACAAAACAAAGCCTTGGTCCCAAACAAATTGGGGTCAGCTAAAATGAATCCTCACATGTCATCGTGAAAGAAAAGGTGTGAGGAAAAAAAAAGAAAGAGATAAAAGAAGAAATAGTTGGGGATAAAATTTGAAAAAATGCTCAATTGAATGCAATACACCTTTGGATGCTTGTTACATAAGCATGGTGGATGCTTGGCTAGCATGCGGTAGAAAGTCGAGGGCGTTGGTGCGATTTGGTGACGGAGAGAACCGCAATCATGCATGACATATGGGAAAAACTTAACTGAAACGGGTAACAAACTCATGCCAGAAGCCAGACTGGACCTTAAAAATAGACAAACTAAGGAAGTAAATGCTTAAATATTGTCAATCAGTTTCAATCTACTAACTTGTCAAGATATCGACCGAACAGGGAAACTCAATCCACTATAATTGCAACAAATATCTGCACAAAAGTCAAGGGAAATTCATTTTACCTATAGCCTCAGGCTTGCATATTAATAAGGAAAAAGGTAACAAGATGAGCATGCCCATCTGTGGCAAACAAAAAAGAAGATGTGATTTAATGAGTTGAGGTGAAAATCCTCAAGCACATAATATGAAATATACAACAACAAAGCCTTTTATCCATATAATCAGGGTTGGCATAAAGAAAATGATTGGAAACTCGGCAACTATTCATGCAGGAGAAAAATGGAATTAAAAAATTGTTGGAGAACTGCAGAAAAATGGGGGGGGGGGCGGGAACCAAATTTGCTTTTAAGATAAAGGACATGTTTGTCAAATATCGTCGCTTGATGCAGCGATTAGGCGAGCGCAGTGGTTTGTGATAAACTAGAGAGTTCGATAGAAGTTTTAGAAGACAAAGGGTAGAGAATAAGTAGGACTAAAAGGGTCACACAGAATCGGTGGCGGAGCAACATAATTTTCTTCATGGAGGCACACTTTACTCACTAAGTATTTCAGATAGTATCAACACATTTTTCTCGTCTAGGCCCCTTTGAATCTGATCACGACCAACCTCAACGTATATCACATGAGAGCAGAAAGGACTGCAACTACTAGTCTACTACTACCATAAAAACCTCAATATACCCATAACCTTGATACTAGAACTACCTTTGATGCCATCACAGCCTAAAGCAAAGCAAAGATAGCTCAACCAAAATCTACAATTCAGTTCTTTTTACTGAGACATTTATCAATTAACAGTAATATTTATAGCCAAAGACCTGATCGGTCTCTATCCTATTTTATATATGTCGCTAACCTTTTCTGGTTGCAAAGATCTTAAGTAGTCCAACAAATCATTCTTTTCCTCCCCAACAAAGTGTTGCATCTGAAGAGCCGCATTTTTTCTCTTTACTTCGTGAAGCTCCTGGCAATGGAAAAAAGGTTTTTGTAAATAATATTATAGATCAGCAGGGCTAGCTCATTTCAGAAAAGAAACAACCAAAGAAAGGCGAGAGAACAATTTCTGTTAGTTGTTACATCCATAAAACTTTACAACCTCAGAAAATGTAAAAACAAATAACACAAGCCCAGTACACCACTAGTGCAATAAGATATATGGAATATTCTCTACAAAAACAGAGGTAAATGCTGGTTCCACATTTTTTTGCAGATAAGTAAAAGACAGATGGCGAAAATATCTTCAGTGAAGGACAAAGACGAGATTAAACCCCGCCAATTTTATAAAATGAACAAGTATAAGTTTTCTGTTACTTGTTTTCTTTTTCTGAGAGCAGGGGTATATCCAAACTGCCAAAAAGAGGGAAATTTACTTGTCAGAATGAAGCTTCGAGTTCATAACGCTTCAACCAAGCAAATGTAAAACAGCCTCTACAGATAGCATGTCCACTTTAAAAGGAATTTGCTTGATTATGTCATTAGCTTCTCTAGATATTAATTTATCTTCATAAAAATAATTTAGTTACTCCTTATGGGACTCAAACCTTATTTATACATAATTAGACAATAAGCTCTTCACAATTGAATTGTGGAATGCATGCCGAACTCAGACATGCAGTTTTCTTAAAACGCAAACAAAAATCAATTGACTTATAACAATAATTAGGAAACTGAATATCTACAAATGTCGTAGGTGATCAGTTTCATGTTACATCAACGTGTTTTTACCTTTTTGACAGATGATAAATGAGACTGCAACTTCAAAATATACTGTTGAGTTTCAGGAGTTATTTGCTCGAGACCAGGGATGTCGGATGCATTATCACTTATCTCTTCAGACTTCAGTAACTCATCTTGCAGGGACAGTGTTATACTTACACCATCATCAGCTAAGGTACCTCGTAAATCGAATTTAGAACCATCAGTTTTTAGTTTAGAATCACTTTCTTCATTAATATCAAGGTTCCTTTCAAGAGAGAGCCTATATTCAGCATTTCGCAGTGTATACCTGTAGAGAGAGAGAGAGAGAGAGAATGAGCATCCATAAATCCATTATATTTAAAGGAAACCACCTATGCAAAAATAAAGATCCATATTTCATTCAGAATGGATACTGATTGGTATTTCTCAGCATAACTATATAGAGAACTTTCAAACAAAATCAATAACTTCAACTAGACAAACTGGCGCACAATGCATGTGACAAACTGAAAATGCATGAATCACTTTAGGTGATGCTGCTGTTTGGTAGGGAGGGGGGTATCATTTCTTGCTTTAACTAGATCTGCAAATTGTGAAGAAGTAGGTGTAGATGCAAGGCTGTCAATTCTATTCATAATAATAATGCAATTTCTTCACAACCATAGACTACCCCTAGCAATATGAAAAGTTGTATGTTTATGTATAGTTAAAGATGTTTTAGAGATCATTAAGATCATCACAAATCCCTCCACCTTCCCAAAAAAGGTAAAATACATGGTAACCCCTGAATGCGGGCTTTTGACAAATGCCATTTTAGTATCTTTAAATTTTGGAAAATGCCAACAAAAATGTTATTTTTGTTTATTTTGACCCCCCTTTTCTTAGGTAAATTTGTACTATAATATCATTCGACCCCCTTTTATTCCAAATTTCTATATGTAAGTATAATTTTTCCCCAAGCAATCTTGACCCCCTTTGCGAATTTATTTTGCTTCGCCACCGGTAACAACCCCCCCCCCCCCGGTCCCAACTTTATATACCGTTTACAAGATATGTAGTACAAGAAGAGAAGACTGACTGACCTAGATTTAAGTTATTTTTGCTTGACAATTTCATTTCTATAGTCCTATACTCCCTCCGTCCCATTACAAAAGGCACAAAACCCCCATTTTGGTGTCCCATTACAAAAGGCACAAGCCCAAGGAAAGTTTTTAATACTTGTTTACTCATGGACCCACTTGTCATACTCGCATCACCTATTCACTTACTATCACCTACCCCACTTTCTCTCTCCTTCCTCACTTTTCATACTCACAACACACTCCACTATGCACTTTTTTTAATTTTTGTGCAAAACTCATTTTGTGCCTTTTGTAATTGAACGGAGAGAGTATTAGTGATGACCTAAATTGATGGAAACAGGGTATATATGAAAGAATACTCCTACCATTAAAGCTTGACTTTTCAAAGTTGACAATGTTTTGGGGGAATTTCAAAATGAAATGGAGGCATATGACTTTCAAAGTAGGCACATATCAGCTGAGCAAATAACATGATAAAACTGTACAACATTCGTGCAAAAGTTATGAAATTGCGCAAATATACTTACCCCGTCATCATAGAAGAAACCAATAACTTAGAGAGGGGTTCCCATAAAGCTTCAATTGTTACTTGAAACTGGTCTGAAGGAAGCAAACCCAGCATTCCCGATATGGTCCTTTTCATGGCATCTATGGTAGTAGGTGGGACATCTCTTTGAATTAGGCTCACATCCAAGGGTTCTATCTCTTGAATCAAATTTGAGAGGACCGATTTCTGAGAATAATATTCACTGTCTAATTCAGCATCGCTTTTACCAAACTTGGGGACTTGTAATATGAGTACGTATCCGATTCTTAATTTATTTCCTTCTCTTTGGGGTTACTCAACCATAATGCAAGAAGGAGATGCAAATACATAAATAAAAATATACAAAATAATTCCCATGTGACAACTAGTTGGTAGGCTGATTTGGGAAGTAAGTTTGTAATATCATCATGAAAACATTTAATTAATCACACAAGTAAAAAATAATTTATAAACAATCTGAGATCTGTTGTCAAAAACTAGCATATGATAAGGAATCGCAATGGAACAAATGAAAATCTTCCCAATTTCCAGACAGGAGAAAGTCACTAGAGGTGAACAGATTCAAATCTCAGTCAAGTCAAGGAGTCTTCAGTTATTAGCCCATAGCACAGTAACTTCTAAATCAAGGTATCCTGGAAAATATATTCTAGTTTCTACATAAACACAAAATAATCCCAATGTCTTAAGTGCCTAAGGTTCTGCAAAAACTTGCATCGAGTCAAGAAACGAACATATCATCATTATTTGGTAGATTATCTGCCCACAAAATGTGGGTCAAACCTAGAACCAGGCAAGAAAATGTCTTGATTGCCATTTCCTTACGGGACTCTAAAACAAGACAACCATCTCCAATGCAAGACACAGCCAACAAGGTAAAAAGCTTATGTCATAGATCAAGTGTCACAGGAAAACATATTCCTTGTGTTTTGCTGTTCTAGCATGCAACAAAGTAACCCGAATAAACTTCCTAAGAAGTTAGAAGGCCAATTAGCCTAACTACAGAAATCAGGCGGACGTGTTGCGTAAGAGCCCTGAATGATATAAAAAAATATTATAATTAAACTAAACAAACATCCGAAGTTGGCGATGGAACTTGTATTCAAAGTGGCCGTAACTTGAGTTGTTTTACATAGTAAACATAACAAACACGAGCTATTGGCTATTTGGCTCTTCTCTTTTCACTTTGGATGGAACTGGTCCTAGTCTTTGCGTCCTTAATCAAAGAATGGTAGTATTTTCAAACTTACCAGTAAACTTAAATATTTTATTTCATTCAGCTGTCTAAAATCTTTCTTCCAAAAGGAGGGATACATAACTTGTACAAGCCTACATAGAGAAAATGTGTGTATGATTAACAACAAAATACAAAATGATTGATACTTGTATTTAGAGAATGCTAATTGGAGGAGATTCAACATTTTAATGAACTTTTATATGAGACACACAGTCCAAGACATGAAGTTGATAGGCAAAAATTGGGACGGATACTTCGGAAAGTGGAATTGTTTCCTTTAAGTGTTACTCTAAGGCTAGCATTACTTCATTCAGTTTATACTTGGAAAGAAATCTATGAAAAGAAGGCCCCTACTAAGGCGATATTGTTTGCATGGGCATTAATTAGAAAATCCATAAAAAAACTTGTTCAGGAAGAGGCAAGGTGATATACGTAACACATATTGAATGTCATTCAATCACTTTTTGTTCCACTGTTTAGTGGCAGGGGTGTTAAGAAGAATCTTGTTTGATTTGTTTGAGATGGAGTGTGATATGTCAAACTCCCTTGGGAGACTCGAGTTTAAATATCGGAGAAGCAAAGATTGATGGATGACTTCTGGGCAGTATTTGGAAGGAAAATATATACTCACTCCGTCCCAAAATAAGAGCCTCTTATTCCTTTTGGGATGTGCCTAAAGTGTCCGTTTCCAAAAGTTTTCCATTTTAGGCCAAAAAGTTACATATTTGGCCTTCGTGGACACATTCACATTTTACCCTTAGCCCATACTTTTAATTATTGAGTGGACTCATTCTGGGAAGGACTTAAGGAGGGAGTAGAACTAGAAACTACTCCGAAGAAGTGGATTTGCAACACAGAGACTGAAGGGGGCAATATTGAGTGTGTTTTAATTTGTGGTAAATGATCCATTGATCCTTTCCATATCAGTAGATATTATACAAGTTTAGGATTCCATTGAAATTGGAGAACAGAGTTGTCCCAATTTATTGGGCATACGAAAATATTTCATTGTTTGTGTATACTCCCAGTCACGTGGTTTCGCTCATTCACTCCTTTCAGTTCATTTACTTAATAAAGGAACAATTACCATCACAGCCTAATGGCATTTTATGCCTTTTTTTCTTTTTCCGACTTCTCATTTGTTTAATAAATGTGTTTTGAGGAAAACAAATAAAAGTTCCAAGGGAGCACAATTCTCCTAGTGGCAATGGAGTTCATAACAATGAAAAACTATGCTTCTATTCTGTGTTCCCGTAAGGCACATGTTACGCATTCCCTATCAGATATAAACTCCCAACTAATCGTCAACTTCTACTGTACACGAAATGCTAACCGCAGGCTGCATATTACCATTGCCTTTCCTCACCTCCGATCAACATTCCAATTGCCTTTCCAAACTTGTTTTATCACTAACCACAAATTCGAATTTCTTATCTTCATTTAACTTCCACAAACAACACGAAAACAGATTAATTTCAACTGAGCAAAAGACTCCTAGCACCCAATAAAGGTAATTGTAAATACTCCCTCCGTCCCATTTCAAGCTTCACCTTTTGCCAAAACGGGTGTCCCGTTAAAAGCTTCATTTTTCCTAAAATGGCAAAGAATCTTTACTATTCCACTCACTCATTCTGTCTCTTATTTCACTTTTATACTCGCACACTTTTCAAATTTACTATTCCCTCCACTCATTCTCTCACCTATTTTACTTTTAGACTCGCAACACTTTCTCCCCTTACCTTTTTCCTTAATTTGCGTGCCACCTCACCATCATGAAGCTTAGCTTCGTATTGCAATTAAAACAACTGAAAGACTCCTGGCGCTCAATAAATGCAATTAGCAGATTGTACCATGCAAATAGATATCTCTATATGAAAACTGAATCAGTTTTTTTAAGCAGCTTAAATGATTTAAAAAGCATCGAATCAAATTGAATCAAGTAATGAGTTAGCATTAGGCACAGAATGAACCTTAGAGCGCAAATTCTCATTGATGGAGCTGAATCCATCATCGGAAGTGGCGGAGGATGCGAGAACTAGGGTTTTTCTATAACGAGACTTGATAGAGAACTGATTCGGAAGGCCGGGAGGGAAAGAAAGAGAAGAAAGGCGGGAAAGAGGCTGCGACGGGAGCGGAGGTGAAGGATAACAGGAGAGAAAGGCGGCGAAGGTTGCCATCAACCCACACCTTCCTCTTTCTCTCTCGCCGATGGCCGCCGGCTCACTGAACTGAAATTATGGGACCGCGACGGAGGAAAACGACGGTTGGGAATCAGGACCGCAGTCAAAAGGTCCGGCAGTTGGTTCTGATCGTTGGTTGGCTTGTGGTGGTGGATTGCGATTTGGGCCTTTGCGTGTAGTCCATCAAGCATAAACACTAGATGATCTTCCAACATTCTTTCTCTGTTTTCAGTTTGTGTTTTTATTTTATTTTTTTGGACAAATTCATGAAATTTAATTTTTTATAAATTTTAATAACTAAGACGTCTGAAAATTTTAGTTATCTATTTTCTTAATTTTTAATTTTACAAATATATAATGCATGGTGAAAAAAATTGATAAAAAATATACGAGCATTTAGTAACAAAGTTATATGCAAAAAGATCATTCATTTTGAGATAATTTTTTTTCTAATTTTTTTTATTCATTTTGGACAAAAAAAATCTATATATGAAAATAGTTAATTTATTATTTTTTTTTTTTTAAAAGGAGATGGTTAAGAATTATCAAAATGTTAATTAATTTATTGGATAAAGAGGATAAGTTCAAAAATAACATGACATTTAAAAATTATTTTTCGGTATTATGTGAGAGTTTTAATGTTTTAATTTAAATGAACAATCTTTATAGTAAAGTAAGTGTAAAATAATTAATTTATTTCTAAAAGGTGGTCATTGAGATGAATTCAAATTTAAGGGGTGGCATGAGACTTAATCAAAGATGGGAAACGAAATTAATCCATTTATTAATTATTCACTCCTTTATATAATTCGTGTTATACTTTACTTTTAATATATTCCAAAGTAAATCCCTTATTTTTCATAAGAAACATTCATATTCTAATTTTTTTTTTCATGATTCACATAATATACAACCAAATAAAATACTTTTAAAAAACAGATAAATCAAATGTAAAACTAGTACTTCTCACTTTATGTATTATTAGACAAGGATTTCTATTTCAACCTTAAAACCCTTGTTAGAATATTTTATAGTATGTAAAAGAGAAATTTATTTTCTCTAATTTAGAGAGCTCCAAAGTGAGACCTATAGAATTTGAGAACAATTAAACTCTAATTACAATTTCATTAACTTTAAGTTGGGATAATACAAGAAAAGTAAGGAATAATTCTCCTATTAAATTCAATACTTTAGTTAAATCAGAGAGTTGTGATTGAAATGTAATAACATGATATAATGTGGAATTAATTCTCAAGATTAATTCTAATTATATCTAGTTCCCCTGCAAATATATACTCCCTCCGTCCCGCTAAAATCACACACTTTCCTCATTGGGCGTCCCGCTACAAATCACACTGATGATGCCAAAATCGTCAAAACAGCCCAAATCCAAGCGATGATTGCTCCGGTGATTGCAAGGCCTGAAAATAAGAGAAAACACGTAAACTAAGCCGGGGCGGATCCGGCTAAAGGCCCTCCGGCGTGAGAGTAAGTTCACGGTTTGTATATGAGAAAACAAATGGACAAAGTTTTCCCAATGTAAAAGTGACGTACCTAATAATGAGCCATGGGGCTTGTATTTATAAGGATGGATTGATAGAATCCATGTTGAAATAAACTTGTAAAGAGATAAGATGTAATCCTAAGAGAATTACATCTGTTAAGGAGTCATTGTTTGACTTGGATTAGTGTAGTTGATTACAATCTGGATTGAATCATGAATGTGTAATCCTTGTTGTATAAGGATTGAATCATGAATGTGTAATCCTTGTTGTATAAGGATTGTATGTTCTGCTAACCGGAACGCCGAGGAACACAAATGTTTTACCTCGGCCTTAACAAATAGACCGAGGTAGATGATTCTGCTTCCTCGTCATTTGGAGATTGGCCGGTACGGAGATATGCCGAGGTAAATGATTTTGTTTCCTCGTCATGGTGGTGAAATGCCGAGGTAAGAGCTTTAGTTTCCTCGTCTCTTGCTGCATAACGGCCCAAACATGTTGGCGAATAAGTTTGCCGAGATAAACGCTCCTCGTCATATAAGGAAGACCTTACTCGGCCCTGATACTTGGTTATTTAGTTAATATTCATGGCCCAATTCAATTAGGCCCAGCTTGAGCAAACCCATATTTGTATCTCGGTTTATACTGTTCAGTGGCCCCCGACTTTCTAGCTCGGATTAGGACGAGTAGAAAGTCATCTCGTCCTCGTCATATGGAATACGAACGGGTTTGACACGTGTCCTCGGCGTCGCTTCATATAACTGACGGTTGCCATTCTGGGGCCCCCCAGTCTTATCATGCCTTGAAACCGTCAATTTGCATTTAATTCTTGGGGCGTTAGACCCGGAATGTTAACTTTACCCATGGGTTTAACTCGATTGAGGGGTATAAAAAGCTAAATCCTTCTCATTTTACTCTTTACAAACCCCAAATACTCGAGAGCAATTGCCAAGGTTCAGGCGACAATAATTCCGGCGACCTTGATCTTGTTCGAACCCGCTTCCGGCGAGCTAGCTTCGTTGTGATTCCATCAATCTCTTCAAACTCAGTATGAAATTTCTCCCCTTTTGTGCATTTTGAATCTGATTTCCATCTTCTTAGGGTTTGTTGGGAAGAATCTTGAACACACCAAGAACAGTAAACCTCCATTGTTAAAGAATGAAGCTTTTCTTCATCAATTCAAAAACTTCAAACTTTTGATTTTCATTGTATTTTATATGGACTTTCTTGAATATTGAATGAACTCCCTTTTCATTTTTGATTCCCTTAGAAATGGCTCGTTCTTGGGACCATTCTCCCGATTCCGTTATGGATATCATACTTGGAAATTTGAGGGTCTATCGTAGAGAGAGGTCCATGGTTGATGCTCACTACGGATGATTTAAGCAAGCGGTTAAGAGGTTATGGTCGAACTCGTCTATTCCTCCAATACCACGACTCCACAAGAATAGATAGGATTGAGTCCGGTTCACCCAACATTATAGTTTTTGAGGATGTGGCCGAGATGATGGAGCACATCGAGCCGTTCTACCCGGCCTGCGATCGCGAAATGCGTGAGCGCCTGAGAGGTACGGCTCCCTCCTCGGCCTTATTAAATGACGAGGAGGGGAATCTCCCTTCCCCGTCCTAAATCAGCCATGGACGAGGTCACTAATTTTGTCTCCTCGTCTTTATGCAGATATGACGGGAAGAGAAGGAGAACCCTCCTCGTCTACTCGAATAGTTGATGCTGTCATGGAAGAAGCACAAACTGATGGCCGCTTGGCCCGAAGAAGAGGAGACCGAGGACGAGGAGGCCAAGGATTAGGACAAAGACAAGAGAGGACCCCAAGAGCGGGATCCCACGCGGTCGGAAAAGCCGTACTCCAAGTACGGGGTAGACAAAGCCGAGTACAAAGCTAACTTATATGGGCCATATGGAGTCAAGACAAAGAAGGAAGAGGACAATTTTACTATAATCAAGACTTCGGGTCCACTTCTACTTCAAACAATTCCAACAAGGACTTCGTCTTCCCTCGGATCCTTTCATGCGAATTTTTAGAGACGATGTGAGTGGCAGATGCCGGCCATGCTAGGAGCTAATGGTACCAGGGGTTCTTGTCGGCCTTCATTGTCTGTCGTCAGAGCTTAGGGTACGAGCCGACCATGGGAGCTTTCGAGATATTTCTACCATGTTCAATTTGTCAAGGAGAGTTGGCTCCTCGTCATTAAGAGTGCGTCCAAGAAACCGAAGCTCAAGCCTCCCTATGCCTAGCAAAAGTTACGCCATTTGGGATAACCATGTTATAAGGGTTGAGAGCCGCTAAGGATGGGAGTTCCAGTCTCCTTGCAAAGGTCCCACTTCATCCTTTCCCGTCCAACAATATGAATGGACTCACGACTTGATCAAACGCCTAGAAGAATTTGCCGAGGCGGGAGTCCTCGATTGGTCGCTGGTCGAGTCCTCGGACCATTATTATATACAAAGCGGGTTTGATGCCGGGGAAGAAGGATGGGGTGTCTCCCCTTGTCACCGTAAAGAGGGGGAGACGCTTCAATGACTGGACAATTCACCCCGGCTTAGTGTTCCATGAGGATTGCATTACGTGCAAGACTGAACGTCCCCGGGACCAATGTTTGAAAGCCATCGACATAGTTGGACGTAAATGTTTCTTTTTTACTTGGTACTTTTTAAATGCTTGTTACCTCTGCTCGTATTTAACTCTTTTCCCTCGTCCTTGCAGATCTAACCGCCGAGGAAGAAGAAGTTATAGCCATGGAGAGACTTAGTCCCCAAGAGCTAGTGAAGAGGAAGAGGAGGCAGAGCAAGAAGTCTGCCTTGGTAGAAAGGAGGGAAGAGGCTAATACCCGTAATCTCGTCCTCAATGTTCAGGATGACCAACCCCTTCCCCTTAAATTACACGGGGAAGTAAATGCCGAGGAACCGGCGGCTGACGAACAAAACAATCCATCAACTGCAGAGGGGCATAGCCTCCATGTTGATGCCGAGGAAGAGGCGACCGAGGAAACTAGCCTCGTCCAAAGGAGATCAGGCTCCAAGAGGACGCCAACTGTTAGCGCCGAGGAGCCTGCGGCTAAACGGGCAAGCGTCAGTGCAGCCCCCAACGTTGAGGCTCCTCCTCCCTTAACCATTCAAACTATCAAGACTGTTGAGGAGGCCGACGAGCTGGCCAAGAGTATGTCCCTCAACGTTCCCCGTCTTAAGGGACTTCCCCTGTTGGCAAGGGAGGGACCCTTAGTGAGATTGGGCCGAGCTCCCATTCAAAGGGCTATGGACGAGGATGCCTACGAGGCATTTTGTAAAGAGGCTCCCAACGAAGATACCTTGCTCTGCCACAAGGGACTATTGATTCCGAGGTAAATGTTGGTCCTTTTCTTGTTGGCCGCCCTTGATATTTGCTTACCTTTCTAATAACAATTTCTCTTTCAGCTGGCTTCTGTCACGGCGTACGAGAATGTTCTAGCCAAGAAGAAGACAAGGCGCCTGAATGAGGCCAAGGCTGCCCAAGCGAAAAGTGAAAATGATAAGGCTTCCTTGGCTAAGCTTTTAAAGGCCAAGGACGCTGAACTTGTGGCGCCCAAGGCCAAGGTGGAGGCCGAAGTGAAAAGTGGCCGAGGAAGAAAAGGCCAAGGCCGAGGAACATCTCCGGCGTAAGGAAGAGGAGCTTGCCCAGGCAAAGGTTGATAAGGCCGAGCTTCAAACCAAGTGTAAGTACCCAAATCTGGCTCATGCCTTCCGGTTAAATTTCCCGGCAATTTCGGTAAGTTTTCCGGTAATTCCCGTACCTTCCCGCTCCGGAAACATTCCTAACCGTTTTAATTAAATAAAGGCTGAAGGGAATCCTTCCTAATTAAGAAACACGTTTTTTAATTAGGAGGGAAGCTTCTAGAATAATGCCACCTTGCATGGTTCTAGAATGCTTTGAGTCATCATGGATAAGCCCGCACGGCCTCATTTGCAAAGAGCCTCGCAGCCGCACGGCTTCATTAGCCTTATCCGCATCGCCTATAAATAGAGCCCTCCTCTACCCATTTTAACAATCAACAAGAAGCATAATACTCTCATAATACGAAGAAGATCCCCCAAGAAGTCTGGAAGTCCAAGAAGGCGAAGAAGAAGCTCAAGAAGCCATCTCCCTCCTCCTTGAAGACCCAAGAAGAACCTCTCCTCCTAGCTCCGTCCGAAGAAGCGAAGGAAACGATTGGTAACCTCGCACGCCCTAACCTTGCATTTTAATTGATATACTTGCTCATTGCATTCATATATCTTGCTTGGGACTTGGCATTTATTCATAAAGATCATATCTTTATCACCCCCTTTCCCCCTTTGCATGCATTAAGACCTCATTTGTCATAAAAATGTAGTCTTTTTCATAAAGGTGCATCCTTTGCACCTAAAATCCCTATTTTCCAATAAAAATGTCATCTTTATGCATCATTTGCATATAAAGATCAAATCTTTTTCAATAAAAACGCATCCTTTGCATCAAAACCCCTTTTTCAATGCATCATTTGCATAAAAATCAAATCTTTATGCATCATTTGCATAAAGATCATTTCTTTAAATCAAAAAGCATCATTTGCAACCTAAAAATGTCATCTTTTCATTAAAGAGTCATTTTCATCATGCATTTCCCTTTCCCCCAACCTTGGAACGGACCGGTGTAAAAGTTCTCATCTTTGCATCGTTCCTTCCATTAAAGGTTCATGATTTCTTTAGGAAAAGGATAACCTTGAACCCTATATCTCCGATTATCGCTTAAGAATGAGTATGAAGCCTCTATACGAGCTCGACCGTCTTAAAGCGTAGGATTGATGGGCTAAGGACATTCCTTCCTAAAGAACCTCATCTTTGACCCAAAAGAGAGTCATTCTCTCAATCACGCAAGTCCCGAGGGTCCCGAGGTTTAAAATGCGATGATCACAAGTCACAAGATGAGGACGGGATCATAATCCCAAATACATAAATTCCAAGGAATCCCGAGCAACAACCAACAAATGGTTTGTATGTCCTAAGACAACTTGGGACATTCCCCCTTTATTTTCAAACACATGCACACAAAGAAAGCACGCAAGCAAACACGATTAATGAAATCTAGGGAGACTTGCTCCGGCAAGGCACTTTGGGTGAACGCCAAACGTTCTTCCCAAGGGGTAACTTAACCTCCGAACCCATAAAACCTTTTTTCAAAGTTTTGAGGTAATCAAAATGGCGTGGCGACTCGTTTTTCAAATAAACCGGATGTCTTCAAACTCGCGTGAATTCCAATAAACAAAAATTTTGGGCACACATTCACGCTTGGCGACTACTGGGAAACCCAAAAGAGAAAAGCTTTATTTTCAAAACAAAAGTCGATACTTGGTATATAGGTGGACCCCACTTACCCTTCCCGTATCGCTCCCTAACCCGGGCTTGGGATAACAAGGTGGTTTAACAATCCCACGTACTCCGCATCCCTTTTCAAAAAAAAAAATATAATTTTGAAAAAAATAGAAGAAAGCTTTTCCCTTTGAGCGGGTTAGACTCCCATCGCCGATTTCATTAATAGTGCTTGCTTTCTTTTACCTTGCATTGCATCATTTGCATCTTGGAATCTCGTGCATACTTTGAACGGGAAACAACCCGAAAAATAGCAAAAGGAGTGGAACCCGGAAAATTGATCCATGCAGCCGTACGGCTAATCCTCATAGGATTCTGACCATACGACCTCGTGGCAATTCCACCAGAAAATCATGGTTAATCTGGGCGCCCTAGCACTTGGGGCTATTCAGCTCCATGATCGACCGGGGCTCCCGTAAAATTTACGTGCTTATGTGTTGCATTTTCCCCGTCCCGAAAATCATTCCTTTAAAACACATTTATGAAAATCTCTCGTTTTAACTCAAAAAGGAACATTTTTAGGAGACCGCACACTACGCGCACCCGATATATCCCTGTACACTTTTTGCACGCACGTCCTTCAAACCTGAGGGTGGTTCCACTGCGAGTCACGGACAGCCTTTACGATGCTCCCGGCGCGCACGGAATCATCCCAACCTCCCCATGGCAGCGTGTCGACCAATGCACACCCGTGTCACACGTTTCAAAAAATCCGTGACTTTTGGTTGGTTTTTGGTCTAGTCCGTGTCATATAGCCCAGCTTGCATACCCACGTAAAGGTCAAGCCTTAGCTCATAACGGAAGCCAAGATTTTCGCTCAAGCGAAATGCCGAAATTCCGACAAGGAAAATCGGTGGGATCTTGACTCCGACATTGACTATCGACCTTGACCCGCACGGAATGCGTAAGAGTCAAGACCAAGTCTTTGCCAAAATAAAAGATCTTTCGCTCAGCGAAGCTCTGCCAAAAAATTCCGACAAGGAAAAATTGGCAAGATCTTGACCGGCATTGACTTCGATTCCGACTTACGCACCGCGTATGCAACGAAGTTCAATGTGACACCGTGTCATCCGGCTTTGCCGCCCGACCCATGCCTATTATATTCTCGGACATTACCGAAAGTCAAAACCGTCATTCGCTCAAGCGAAACTCGCCAAAGATCCGTCAAGGCGAGAGACGAGACTTTCCCGCATTGCCTTGACTATAATCCGCATCGCTCGTGCGTTGAAAGGTCCTATGACCCGCTAGACCCGATAGGAGCGTTCTTTACTCTCGGTCGGTGGGATCCGCGTGCCCTATAGGACCTCGCCCGGGCCGTCCCACCCCGGGAGGTCGAAATACGTGTGGAATACGAGGGGCTTATAGACGTAGTGACGGAACCCACCGATCCAGATCTAGAGTAGTTGCGAAAAAGAAGTATGCAAACCCCTTTTCCAACCAAATAGAAATAAATAAAAGACATTGTTTTAAGTAAACTTGAACAATTAGTGTAATCATAATTGCATGTTCCTATCTTTGAAATCCCTAATCGAGACCTTTTTCGGTCCGATCTCCGTTTTCCTCATCCCGACCTTTCATGGTCAAATCCCTAATCGAGATCTTTTTCGGTCCGATCTCCGTTTTCCTCATCCCGACCTTTCATGGTCAAATCCCTAATCGAGATCTTTTCGGTCCGATTTTTGATTTTCTTGTCCCGACCTTTCATGGTCAATCTCTAATCGAGACCTCCTCGGTCCACTCTCCGATTTCCCACCTCGCCCTTTCATGGTCAAATCCTTAATCGTGACCCCCTTCGGTCCGATCTCTACTTCCAATCTTGACCTTTCAAGGTCTCATCTTTTCCGATCAATTAGGATTAGGAGAAAATGCGTTTCGAGCAAAAGTTAAAGCGATAAGGGCATGTTACTTGAGCCTTCACCTAAACACTTACCTTCGAGTCTAAACCTTACCTATCCTTCGAGCTCTAAACCTTACCTATCCCCGAAGTCTAAACCTTGCCTATCCCTTTCCCCGCAGTTGTGAAAAGAAGTGAGCGCAGAGTATCTGGGTCAGCGGCTTTTCGCCTTCGTGACAGCTCATCGCTCAGAGAGTCGTAATGGCAGATTTGACAGAAAAACAGTGAGGGTATGGGAAATCGATGATTAGGAAGGAAGAGTTAGTCCTGGCTTTGGAAAATGCCCGAAGGTTCATGAAGAACATATGTCATTGCTTATCGGTGCTCTTCACCGCAATGGAGTCCAAGTAACACCGAGTCCAACGGTTCTCTCGGGTAGTGGTCGAAGATGAGACTCCGTAAGTAGCCATCTCTGCCTCCCACTTATAACCAATACCTTCCTCCATCCACATATGATCCCTTGCCAAGGACCACTTCTCCTCGCCCTTTCCAACATCCCACCATCGTGTGGCCCCATCGCCCTCGCCTCTCGTAACGGATTGGATTTCACCCCACTTATCCCTCGCCTCCCCAAGAATACCGCGCTTATGCTCCAACCTCACATAATCGCTTTGAGATATGTGGCTATGTTTTGAAGCCCCTATACCCGCCCGAATGCGATCATGAGTTGCCAAAGGATGAACCGAGTTTTCACCGTTACCTACCGGACTTAGTGAATTCAGCCGTCGCTACTACAAGTCCTGCTGTTGGCTCCGATAGCCCAAGAGTCCCCGTTGACCCCTATGTGGCAATATTGATGGAGCAAGTGAAATGTATGCAAGAGAAGCTTGACCTCATGATGAGTATCAATACTCCCTTGACCCAAGATGTCGAACTGTGCCAGGAAATGACTCCACCGAGCATAACCCAATACCAAGCAAAGAACCGCATCTGGCTCAAGACCAAGCACTCACAAAGGAAAGAATGTCACAGCCTTCCTTCACCCAAATCCAACAAAGGGAACCAATTGGACAATGGGAATCTGAGTCTTGAGAATAACAAGGTCCCCCGAAACCTCGCTCCTTTCACTTTAACAATACAGAAATGCCTTTAAGCAAGATTCTGGAAGAGCTAGTGAAAGAAAAACCGATAAAGCCACCGGAGAATTGGAAGCCCAGAACCCCAAAGACGAATGGACGAGACCAAACACCGTCGTTTCCATCAATACCATGGGCACAACACCGACAATTGCACCGCTTTGAGGCATGTAGATCCAAAAGATGATAGAAGATGGGAAGCTTGAGAACCTCCATGGGCCAAAGACAGAAGTTATGACAAGAGGTCAATTCAAGAAGTGCAAGGTCGAAACGTCGCCCGATGATTTTGGGATGCCCATGAGCAAAGTTTTCAACGATTTGGTGAAACGAAGCCTTCTCACACCTCTCGAGAATCATAAGCCAAGAAACCCAAAGTAGAGTTGACAGGCCAAGTTCCGTGAGTACCACAAGCATTATGGTCATGTGACGTACAAGTGTGCGGAGTCAAGAAAGAAATTCAAAGTGGCCGATCTACGAAGGAAAGCTCAAGCTCCCCGGGCATCCAACCCGCGAAGAGTAACTAGACTAGGGTTTACCTATCCTAAAAAAAAAAAAGAAGGAAGAAAAAGAAAAATAGTCTCTCAGTCAACCTTCGTAGGTCCTAGTATTTTTTCCTTTCAATTAAGTCCTCTACGGACATTGTATTGAATCTTCAATTTTCTATAAAAGAGTCTTCTTCTTTTCTTGCTAGACTTAAGACATTATTTGCACACCTACATTACATTTAATGAAATGGTTTTATTTTATATGATCACTTGCATTGCTCAACGAACAATCTCTCGAAATAATTAACGTTCTGATTAATCGGTGTGAGAAAAGTCAACTAATGCCATCAAGCCATACACTTTCCTTACCCCACAAAAGCCTTCATTAAACCATACACTTTCCCAAACCATGTCCTCCCCATCACCTTGACCAAGTCAACGACGGCGCATCGTCAAGGGACAAAGAAGAGGCCACTTAACTTCGAATGATTGACCCCGTGTCGACAACAACATAGGAGCTTGGCTTAGACCTCAAGGGTATCAAGAATGTTCAAACAGGGCTCGCCTTGGTCCTCTGATGCTTTAGAAAATAAAAAATGTGTGTAGTGCAAAAAGAGTAATACCCAACTAGGCCGAAAATCCCAAAAAAAGGGCGCCTAGGCAAAAACACGAGGGGTTGCACATATAAAAAAAAAAAAAAAAAAAAAGAAAAAATCTTAGTGCAAAAAGAGTAATGCCCAAATTAGGGCCGAAAATCCCAAAAATGGCAACTAGGCAAAAACAAAGTGGTTGCACATAAAAATAAAAGAAAAAAATGAGGCCAAGGACCCAAAGACCGCCAATCAAAAGCTTGACAAACACGTACAAAGTCAAAGCTCGAAGAACAAAAGTTGTCGATAACAATGGGGCAATAAGCAAAGCCGAAGCATTTCATAAGCTCGCAGCACGTACGAATCCTTTCTTCCCCAACGAAAGAGGAAGCAATCGAAGCGCCCGTCCAAGAATGACTCGTCAAGGAATCATCCCGAGGCCCAATCCTCATCATCTCATCCTAAGCCTTTTCACTAATCCCAAAGCCCATTTCCCAAAACAGCCGCCAAGGCCGAACTACGGCGACCCGAGCTCCTCACAATGAGGGGAACGTAGGCAACCAAGAATGGTCCTGGCCATAAGCATATCCAAGTTTCGAAAAATCCGGTCTCATCAATGACCTCCCTCATAAGCATATCCAAATTACCGAAAACCCGGTCTCATCAATGACCTCCTCATAAGCATATTCAAATTCCCGAAAAACCCTGCCTCATCAATGACCCTCCCTATACACAAACCTTTCTTTCACACCCACCCAACCTTGATCCGCGACATTGGTTGACTTTCTCCTCATGATTAATAAGAATGTTTGTTCATATCGAGATTAGTGGTTGAATAACCCGAACATTAATAAAGGGTTTTAAGCAATCTTGTGATCATTGTAAATAAAACAAGTTTTCGATGTCTTGACAAGTCTTCCTTTTCTACATCTTAGGAAAGATAGCGCTAAACACCGATTTTCTCGTCGCCAGGGGCTTCCATACACTTTTACCAACCTTTCTACGCTTATACTCTCTCAAAAGAGTCAAACCCAAAGCGAGTTTTCAGTGCGCCTACATCGAATAAGGCCATCAAAATAACACAAAATCGGGATTATTCCCACTTTTCGAAAAAATATGCCCCTGCATGTATACATTTCTAAAATCTTTTCTTTCACATCTTCTTAAGGTTGACTGATTGACTAAAAAAAAAAAAATAGAAATAAAAAAAAAAAAAGGAAAAGGATAGGTTTTCCTCTTCTCGCTACAATTCGCATTAGGATTGCCGCTTGAAACTCTTCAAGTTTGCCGGGACTTGCTAAGCCATTCCTTTAAACTTGTGGCTTCTTTAGCCATTTTTTGGAGTTCGCATCGAGTTCTTCACTAGGTCCCTAGATGGATTCCGCCTTGTTCGATCAACCTCAGGATCATTTCCGCAGCACCAACCGATTGGGATTTTTGTTAGGTCACTGTGACCGGGGCTTCGCCAAGTCACTTCGCCTACTCAGTTCATTCAACCGGGGCTTTGCCAAATGAAAGGATCTTTCCTTGCTTTAGTAAGACATGGGGCTTTGCAGAGAGTTTTTCCTCAGACCGGGGCTCGATAAGTTACAAATCCATCCCTAGAAGAAAGGTTTGGTCACTTCAATATCTCGTTGTAAGCATGGGTTGCCATTCGCCTTCAAGCGCCGTAGTTTAAGAAAAGGACCTTAGTCAAGACCCGAGGTTTAAACCCGCCTCAAATTTCAAGAAGGAATTCTCGTCCACGTTGACAACATCTCAATAAAAGAACAATTCGGGGCCCGCACCCAAGGGATACAACCCCACCCGTTTGAAACCCGTCTCAAAGCAATTCCCAAATACATTCCATATGTACATCCGCACTCCCCTACCATGTTTCCAAGAGAAAAATCATCCCTAGGCTCAAGTAACGTGCCAATTGCTAATGATAACATTTTCTCCCAAAAGTGCCTTCGAGATAACTCTAGGCGACAGCTTCCTAATTGTCAAAACGCCGAAAATCCTAGACATCATTCCTAATCGTCTAGGTAAAGCTTGAACTACGATCAAGGCTTGATTCCTCCGGATACGTAGGTAGCCTTTCATAAAGGTTCAGCCATCCAACCACATTGGTCACCTTTTCCCTTCTCCATTCTCCAAGTGGTGCGTAAGCTTTTCATAAAAGTCCAATTTTGTGACCCATATGGGCCACCTCTTTGATTTGGAACATTCCCGTGAAGGATTGGTTGCTTGACCTCCTAGGTCACCCCATTTCCATCCTTAAGGGACCAATATCTCTTTGCCATTGTCCTAAGGAGACTGTGTTTGTGACCTATTCGTCACCCAATTCCAACCTCGTGTCAAGCAATTCCACCAAGGCCAAAAGGTAAGAGAAGTACGCTTGGCTACTTATGTCACGCGACAAAATCAAGCTATTGGCTACTTATGTCGTGCGACATAACTAGCCACATCGTACATCGACATCGCGAGCCTTCCCCGCTTTCCCTGTGGCACTCCCCGACTTGTCAATAAGCCGCAAATACCATCCATTCACCTCTCAAATGCATAGTGGAATGGTTCATTTACTCCCTATATACACTCATGCATTCATATTCAAGCCAAAAATTCATCCAAAAGTTTCACCAGCTCTAGCTCATTTATCGTACATCATTTCATATAAATGTGTGCAAAGGAGAAAAAGGCTAGCAAATGTACATTCAAACCAAAATCAGATCACAAGTCTAAGAAATGTGCAAAATAATATTGTGTTTTCCCCCAAAGCGGGGTACATAATAGCCAAAAAAGTCATAAATGCTCTAAGGGGAAAGGGGCTACTCGAATCCTCTCCCATCACCTCTCTCTTCGGGTTCATCACCTCTCCCTCATCTTCCTTAATCCTCGCCGTCATCCTCTGCCTCCTCTCGGCTCATCATCGTGGTCGTCCGAAGGTGCCTCAGTAAGGCTATGGTCCCCGCGCGATAATAGTCAGTCGAGCTCTCGGTGATAACAGCTGGAGTCAATGCCTTCATAGCGCTCCGCGGGCCGTCTCAGCCTCCGTCCTGGGCATCCTCATCCTCATCCTCATCATCATCATCATCATCAATCTCAATGGGTCCAGGAAAGAGGCAACATTTGTGGTAGCCTCAATTGTCCGAGGCTGGTCGGTCCTCTAGTGCTCCCGTCGGTGCCCACGCGCCATCGTAGCGGCATCTTCTTCCTTCTCTGGTTGCTGCCAGTGTGAGAGATATCAATCGAACCCCGCGACCTGGCAGATCGATTCTTCCAAAACTCATGCCTTTCGGGGGAGCTGCTGCCAATCACGCCCACGCCGGGATACTGCCTCCGGTCAAGTGCCTCGTAAGCCTCGAGCCGACCACTGCTACAAGTGCATATAAAAAGCGTCGTAATACGCTTCTTGATAATAAAAAAGAGATGCAAGCAATCCAAAAGGAGGCGTAAGTGAGCAATACTTACAGATCTAGAACCTCAAGCGGGAGCAATTCTTGCGTATGAGGATGAGTCTCTGGGGACATATCAATGCGAGTCACCTCACGCGACCGCCACCCCGATAATCAATGAAAGTCTGGGGCAAAGGGAGGCTCTAGCAACATGGCTACGAAGGCTCCCACGCTATGAGCGCCATACACCAACCCCGGGTCTCATGGAGACCGAAAGATGCATGGCCACGTACATGGCAGTATAGTCCCCTCCCGTGTGTAAAGATGTGCCGCCATGCCTACGATCAAAGCATCTAGTACATTCTCCTAACCGGCGAGGTCAACCACATCTCTGGGCCAGGAGGATCACTCCGTGGATCCGAGCGTGCTTATTCGGCCCACGCCGTCTATACACCCTCTCTCCCAAGTACAAGGCGCCTCCTGGACAAGCCCACCAAGCAGCTTGCGACACATCGTGAAGTGCGCAAGTCGTGGGATCTAAATCCATAAAGCTGCCATAAATCGACTCACCCAGTGGGAACAAGCTCATCCTCTCGCGGAACTCCTCTCTCGTGCATGTCAACGTATCATGATAAGAAGCAAGGAATCCCGCACCTCGAGCCTCCCCAGGCCACCTGCTCGGGTCCGTTTCGGCATTCTCTTCGCCGTCCCACCGACGAAGAGCAGGAAAAGTGGGCGGCAGGAAACTCATCCTTGATCTCGCCACTCATAATGTACAAACAAAATACTCGTATGCCCAAGCCCGAAAAGGAGGAAGAAGAAGTCAAACACAGGGAAAATAAGGGATATAAATGCAAACGCGCAAAAGAAAAGAGAGATCAAGGTGAGAGAATACCTCAAAAAGCCGCATGAAAGCAAAGATACTTCGCCTTTCCCTCTACTCGACGTCATCTAGTGGGCCAAATACATCTCAGGCCTAAGGCCTCGCTCCCCCAGACGTATTCCCGACAAGCATCCCTCATACGCCCCGCAACAGCCTCCAACAGGAAATCAAAGTAATGATGTTTCGCCGTTGACGAACAAAGATGTCGGAAAAAGCTCCACCCATACAAAAGCTCTAGCCAATCCCTGGGCCTCACTCGGCCTCAATGGGATCAGTCTACCACAGCCAGAAGTCCCCGCTTCCGCCCCTAATCAAAGCACATGTAGCACCCTCTAACTCATATCCATTCCCCTTCTTGATCCGGTGGAACGAAACCAAGTGAAGCCCATAAAATCATCATCAGCAATAAAGCCTGCTGGCTCAACTCCCTCCCGTACAGCTCCTCTATGTAGAGCGGCTCATCCGCAGTGCAAGGGCGCCCCGTGATGACCGCAAAGTTCCAGCCGGGAGCGACCGTCTGCCTCACCCCAAAGCAGTAAGTGAAATGGAGCTGAGCTGGGTCTCCCACCGTAATCTCTCTCGAATGCCCTCACTAGATCCACACTCCTCTCGAGCGCCCCGATGGCCTTCGCCATCTCAAAATTGCTCTAGCCTGAAAGGCAAGCCGTAAAATCAGTGCCCCTTCAGCGTAGTCCACCTCCGCTTCCTGGCTACCCTAAGCAAGCTATCCCGATAGCCGTCGCTAATCACCTCAGGGAGCTAATGGGCAAGCAGCAATCCCCGCAAGAAAACATGGCACAAGTATCTAATATTTCGTGCGCTATTTCCTCTTGAAATCATCTCAAATGCAAAAAAAAATAGGGTCAAAACCTGGATCAATGTATGGCATGCATTTACGCATTACATTTCCTAGATTCATCTACTGTTCACATGCCAGCTCATGCTCATAAGCATAGCAAACGCCTAAAAAAAAAATCGGCCTTCAAATCAATTTCGCCCAAATTTGAAAGAAATTCTTCAAGAAAACTCCTAGGTTTCTTACCTCTCTTCCCTTCTTCGTGACATCCGAAGTATGCCTCATCGAGCCGTGGGTAGAAATTCTCCCCTCGGTGCTTCCTAAGAAACGGCCACGATTCCTTTGCACCCCCTTTCCTCCAAGGTAGCTAAGTTGGCATGTTGAGAAGCCCTCTTGGTTTGATAGAGCCTAGGAGGCATTTTCTCAAGTTGAATCGAACTAAAGATTTGTTTGATTTCTTCTAGATCCCTCTCAAATCGCCCTCCGAGGTTGCTCTCTCTCTTCTTCTGCCAGTCAGCCTCCCTCTCTCAATTTCAAGTCTCAAATTAATTTCAAAATGGCGATCGTGCGATTTTTAATACCATTTGTCCACAAAACTGGCCCGTTATGTCGTGCGACATACTCAAGCCCCCGTGGCCGATTTTTTTTTTTTACCATATTTTTGCACCCCCGAAGGCTCCATTTTACAAATTTTGTCCCCCGTAGGCCTCAAGCTTTTGTCCTTTTTATTGCCACCCGGCATTTTCATAATCACTTTCAATTCAGTTTTCCCTCCAATGCCCCCGAGGCTTATTTTACAAGTTTACCCCTCGTGGGATTCAGCTTTTATTTGCCTTTGGCATTTTTAATTTTATTTTTCAAATAATCAGATAATCCGCTTTTCTTTACAAAAATTGTTCTAGCGCACCCCACTTCTTTACAAAAATTATCAGGATACATCCGACTTTCTTTACAAAAAATCATCAAGTTCTTTTCGCAATCTCCAAATTTCTCCGAATTGTCGAACTCCTAAACTTGTCGCGGCTACCACTTATCCGCGAATAGTAAGTACGCCCAATGCATTCCAAGTCATTTCAAATTGTGCTATCACTATCCGCTGAACTTAGTGACGCAATGCCCAAGTCATTTCAAATTGTGCTAAGCCACTGCCATCCGCGAATAGTGACGCATGCCTAAGTCATTTCAACTTCGTGCTACCAACAAATACTTATCCGCGAACAGTGACGTAATGCCCAAGTCATTTCAACTTGTGCTATCACTATCCGCGAATAGTGACTTAATGCCCAAGTCATTTCCAACTTGTGCTTATCACTATCCGCGAATAGTGACGAAATGCCCAAGTCATTTCAAATTGTGCTATCACTATCCTGGCGAATAGCTGACGCATGCCTAAATCATTTCAAATTGTGCTACCACTATCCGCGAACAGTGACGCATGCCTAAGTCATTTCAACGCGTGCTACCACTATCCGCGATCAGTGACGTAATGCCCAAGTCATTATTTCAACTCTGTGCTACTCACTATCCGCGAATAGTGACGCAATGCCTGAAAGTCATTTCAAATTGTGCTATCACTATCCGCGAATAGTGACGCATGCCTGCAAGTCTATTCCAACTTCGTGCTACCACTTATCCGGGCATGAATAAAGCGACGTACGCTCAAGTTTCCCAACCTAAGTTACCTCTTTATCTCCGTCATAAAGAGAT
>JAFEMH010008345.1:0-43423 GCA_022495995.1 Adenophora triphylla var. japonica | reverse complement strand
ACTTTGAGTGGAGCTGGTCAGGGGGATCTGGCTGGACTCATGCAGTAGCGAGTGATTGGACTCTGCCGGATAATGAGAGATATTGAGGTCGAGGAACGGGCACATGTTTGTCCTTCAGGGTAGCCCCGATCGGTTGGGATATTGTTAAGGTCCCAAAGTGGCGTGTGGCCTCTTCAATCCAAGCCTGCCTGTACATTGCAGCGTTCTTCCAGGGATTTGATGGTGACCATATTTCTTTAACTTGTTCCACGATTTTCATCACTCGGGCGATATTTGTGGGATCATCACTTTGAGAGGGGACAAGCCGACGGTATACCGAACTCTTTCGTCCACGGCTATCTTGTTTGGGGGCCGGTTGCCTGTAAGTCGGCGGCGGGAGTCCGGCGGTGGAAACATAGGAATCTTGGGATAGCATCTTGATGTATCGGGACTATTAAGAAGAGGAGGAGAACCCTCTTCCTTCTTTGCGGTAAAAGTGCCATCGGCATTGAGGCGATAGTCAAACCATGACTTGCGACTACTCCCGTAGAGTCATCAATTTGAGCCTCGTGTCGAAGTCTCATCTGTTCTACCAAGCTGGATCCAATGCGGGTGCATGCGAAGGATTTTGGAGGACGGAGCAACGTTATCCCCATCATTACCGGTGATGCGGACATTACGAAACCCGGAGTTGGAACAGACGGCGAAGGCGATGACGCGCTTGACTCTTCCCAGCTGATCAAACGGTGACCGGTGCAGAAACCAAGCTTTGTGCGGAGGCTGCGGGGAAAGGACACGAAGGTTCGGATGTGCAGGAATGGAAGGAGGGTAGGTGTTTGGGCTTTTGGCTCATGCAACATACGGTTATTTGTTCACGTTTACTTAAAACATGTTTTATTAACCTAATCGGTTGGAAAAGATTGCTCTTCTTTTCGCAAACTACTACGATTCTGGATCGGTGGGCCCCGTCACTACGTCTATAAGCCCCTCGTATTCCACTGTATTTCGACCTCCCGGGGTGGGCGGCCCGGGCGAGGGTCCTATAGGGCAAGCGGGTCCCACCAGGCCCAGAAAGAAAACGATCCTAAAAGTCGGCGGGTAATCGAGTCTTAACGAGCATTCGATGTAAATTACGGACAAGGCGCGTCGAAAGTCAAGATCATGTCCGAGGGCTCGACAAAGTCGGCATGATTTGGGTGATAAGCGTCCACGATTGATCTTGACTTGTCGTCGGTTAAGCCGTAATTAGGCATGGGATAGTCATTAATCCTTGATGACTCGGTGTCAATGCTTTGGGAGTCGGTGTATAATTTGTGCCGGTCGAGAACCGAAGTCAAGGCGCCGGTCAATATCTTGGTCAAAGTCTGCGGCGGAAAACCGGCGAGAACTTCGGCGATTAGGGACCCGAAAGATATTGAGTCGGTATGCCGACAAAGGCTTGAAAGGAAAGGTCTATACACGGACGGGGCATGAGCCCACGAGACCCGGACTAAAAACCAACCGGGTCTCGAACAAAGTGTGTCACGGACAAGTGCATGGTCGACACAAGGCTCCATGGGATGTTTGGGTAGTCCTGTGCTCATCCGAGAGGCGTAATAAGACCAAACGGACCGCGACAAGGATTTCCCGGGTTAAGGACGTAGTGTGCGGTGTAAGGTCACGTGCGCGTAGTGTGCAAGCGATCTATATTCTTTTACGAGTAAAATAGAGATTTTTATGTGTCTTAAAAATATGATGCATGATTTTTTTTTGGAAATTTTCTTTTTTGAAAATCCCTTTTTTTTTTTGATTTTTTTATGAGCACATAAGCACGTAAGCACGGAAATTCCGGCCAGTTAGGGACATTATTCCGACGGTCAAAATTTTGACTTTCTCCGAGGCGGCCAAAACAACATGAAAGCGTGCAAAAATCAACACACACACAAAAATGATTTTCAAAGCCGGGACAGAAGCTTGACCCTCAAAAGCTTTTTTTTTTTTTTTTGAAAACGGTGATACCGGTACGTGGGATTGTTAGACCACAATTTATCCCCGACTCGTGTTAGGAGGCGATAACGGGAAATTTAGTGGTTTCCACCAATATACCGAATACCATTTTTATTAAAAAGCTTAGTCCCAGCGGAGTCGCCCCTTTGTGATGATGTTGCCATTCGCGGGAAAAATTCGATTTTTGCGTTTCTTTGAAAAACCAAATAAAACCGGAAAAACGGAGTCGCCACGCCATTTTAATTTTGAAGGCCAAAACTTTGAAAAAAGCCCGAGATCAGAGATTTAGGTTCGGAGGTCATGTTACGCGTCGGGAAGGACGTTAGTGTGCACCCGACGCGCCTCGTAAAAACGAGTCTTCCAAGCCGAAAATCATTTGTGTGTGTGTGTGTGTGTGTGTGTTTTGGCCAAAATAAGTTGAAACTCAGAAAAGTAAAAATTGGGATATCTTTTTAAGACTTTAAACTGATCCCATGATTTTTTGGAAGATTTTTGGATTGAGATTTGGTACTCAAAAGACCTTTTGAAGTTGAGAGCCATTTCTGCCAGAATGAAAAAGGCAGTGGACCTTTGATTTTAAAAGGGATTCAAGGGTCTTAAAACTTCATAATCTGGATAAACTCAGAGAATGAAAGTTGTTCTAGACACCTTAAATAAGGTTTGTGCGAAGGAATTTTCCATTTTGGAGAAGATTTGAGGGGTCAAAACCTTCTGGAAACCTCAGATATGAGATCTGGATTCCCAGAAGATGATGAACTAGCCTCTGAAAGAAAATTTGAAAAGAGGAGTTTTACTCACCCAAAAAATAAGGTAAAAATATGTCTGGAAAGCTCTGGATATTGGCTACAAAAAGTATTTTGTAGTCAACACCAAATTACAAGTTCATCTGTGTCCAAAAATTAAGACCATGGACTGAGGTCTGAGAAAATTGCTACTGGACAGCAACTTCTCAAGAAAGAAAATATGATTTTAAGGGGGGTTTTGCATCCATGCTTGTCCCCATTTCCCTAGGTTTTGGTTAGTGATTACTAGACATTTTAGTGGTGAATCAACTATACCAAACCATCCTTGGGGTACATTAGGACTAAGCATTTCATTTGCTTGGGAAGGGGAATTTTATCCTTTGAAATCAAGATTTTATGCTTGAAAATGGTTTTTAGGGTTTTGAAAATGAGTTTTCTTTGCAAGAAAGTAAGAAAGCTTAAAAATAATTTTGATCTTTGTAGAAGATCATCCATGGAGATGGTCTTCCATGGTGATCTTCTTAGATCTAGAGCAAGAAGATGAAAGAACTACATTTTGTAGTTTGAAGATGCATACATGGTTGAGATTTAGGGTTAGGAGGAGGAGGGTTTACCAATCTTCCTTGTGTTCTTGAGTGTTTGGCTTGAATGTATGAGTATTTAGGGATTTAATATGAGAGTGAGTGGATGAATATGAGTTGGGAAAGATTGGAGAGAAAAAGGTGACAATTCTTGAAGAATTCTCACTGTTTTCTCTCTATATTTCGCCAGAGGTTCGGTGCAAAATGTGTTCTTCCTTCTTATTTTTGTGACTGGAGGGCTCAATTTATAGCCCTCTGAAAATAGCAAAGGTATCCGCGCGGATGGATCCAGCGGCGTGCCTTTGTTCATTAAATGCAGCTTCAGCTTTGGACAAGAAGAATAATCTTTTTCAAAATTCAAATTAACAGCCAGTTTTTGTGTTTCCAGCCATTGCCATTTTTGGTTTTCTTCTTTTGTTTTGCCTTTTGAGATTCTTTTTAAGGTTTAACCTTAAATAACAATGCCCATTTTACCCTCACTTTGTTAGAAATGTTAGGATAGTTAGGAATTGTTAGAAATGTTATAACTTTCGTTAATTTTCTAACGAAAATTCTAACAAGCTCAAATTGGAGCACTTACACGACCATCTCAGCATGAATATATCACAACACATAAGTACGATAAAGTAACACTTAGAAGGATACTGAGCCAAGGTTTCATCTCCAAAAGGATATACACAACCGAGCAGCAGCAACAGTTGAAGAAGCGGTTCCGGAACCATGAACAATAACAGTACCATAGGAATTCTGACACACAGTCATATCCCCGGTGAAACTAGACCATCTACCTCAAAAGGAGATGCTAGCCCACAAATCCCACACAAGGGGGACAATTGGGTTACCAATGTATGAATTATAATGAACTTGGCTCGATGCCATTATAATCCCATACATTGTCCAACAAACAAATAAATCAATACCAGCTGGATTTACATAACTAAGCACAGTAATAACATACTTGCTTAACCAAACATTGTATGATCCAAAGTAGGGATACATACCACAACAGCATATCATGAAGATAGCAATACTATATCAAGTATTCAACATATTAGCACAACGGCTATAAATCTTTGTATCAACATGTACAGTTTAGGAATTCCAAAGTAGGGAATCCTACAACAATATCATAACGACAGAAATACTATAACAAGTATTCAACATTATCAAGCACATAATAGATACTTGAATACAATCCACAAAAAGGGATAACAATATATCAACATGGTAAATATACTCATGTCCAACCAATATCATAGTGCAACAATAAATCAACACACTATGCATAATATAACCAATGTATATGAACTCAAAGTAAGGCAAGGAAATACCATCAATCCATCCTACAAGGTCTTTATACAATAATACAAGGCCTCTATGAAGATCCAAGTTCAATTTACCAAGTTAGAATCATTTCTGCTAAGTTACCAAACTAGGTTAACTAGCGCTTTCCAAGCAACATTTAAAGTACTTCCCCAATTCCATTTTGATCACTTAGGATGTCAATGTGTAGCCAAAGTATTCTACTTTAATCTAGGTTAAAGAGATTCCATTTTGGTTCGAGTTTGATTAGGTTTGAACAACTCTAAACTTGGTTCAGGGTCTTGGGCGACCGCCCTTACACTTGGGCGACCGCCCAAGTGGACCTCAAGAGAAATTGTGGTTTCTGCCAGCTTGGGCGACCGCCCTTAACCACTTGGGCGACCGCCCAAGTGGACCTCAAGAGAAATTGGACCTCCTGCCAGCTTGGGCGACCGCCCTTAACCACTTGGGCGACCGCCCAAGCCTCCTCCAGCCCCTTTTGCAGATTTTTAACCCTTTTCAACCTAGTTCTTCTTTCCCTCTACCATGGCTTGATCAAGAACACCCAAGAACACCTTCAACTTACCAAATCCCATTCAAAACATATAACTCAAACCCAAGTAACCCTAGAAGGATTATTACTACAAATCCCACCCATTTCAACCCTTTAGATTCTCTTCCTTAAACTCTAACTTCAACCAAGTTCATTTTCTACTCATTCAACACCCATTTGGGTTTCCAAGCAAGGAGTCATCATTTCAAGAACAAGAACAACAATCAAAGAACTCATGAACACATAGAAGAAGGGAATCATAACAACTCACCTTAGGGTTTGCAATGGATGGTTGATCTTTCTAGCTAGATGGCTTCCTCTAGGTCATCCAACTTCAATGGTGCTCTAGGACTTGAATTTTGGTGAAGAATGTCTTGGATTCCAAAGCTTGGAAGGAGGGAGCTTCAATGGAGGATTATAAGCTTTTCTCTAGGATGATTTAGTGTAAATGAAGGAGGGAGAGGGGAGGAGGAAGTAAGAGGTTAGGGAAGGGACACTTGTCACTCCTAGGGGAAGGAAGACTCAATTTGGCCCCCCATCAAAACCCAAGGCTTTCACCCTACTAACATTAAATTAAAATAAACCTTATCCCATTAATTCATCCTACTCATTTAACCTCCCTACACTATTTATCCTTTTCCCATTTTTACTATTATCCATGTTTATTTATTTAATGTCCAATAATTTCATAAAAGATTCTAAATTTATTTCTCACCCAATTTATCCTAAATTTAGAATTTTAAAGACATAATTGAACACATAAAGCTAGCATGAATATTAAAAGCATATAATTAAATATTTAAAAATGAGTGCCTAGGGTTGGGGCCGTCACACTCACTCCCCCTTAAAGAAAATTCGTCCCGAATTTGACTGTCACTTACCTAACTGATCAACCCGCATCGGTTACAAGTATACATCAAACTTCAATTTCCAAATAGTCTCTTCAATGTTGTGATTCTTCTTTCAAAGAAATTAAATTTCTAATTCCATTAATAATATGATGTTACCACTTAATGATCCAAGCATACTATGCAAATATCACTAACACGAATTTTCCGATCCCAATGAAAATATAAATAATTAAAGTATTACAACTTAGGTCACCAAATACATTACAATATCACATTAAAACTTCAAATACTCTACAATTTGCTACAAGTCAGTCTATAAGCCAAATCACCCACCCTTTCTAAAACTTCAAATGGATTAACAATTTTTGGCGGCAATCTACCTTAGGCCTTTCTTCTCTAACTTCAACCCAACAAATTAGAGATCGATATTTTCTTCCCAAACTATGCCTCATACGGTTTTATCTCAATGTTAGAATGATAACTACTATTATACGCACTTATCACTGGTAACCATTCGTACTATTGACTACTAACATCCATCGCATATGCCCGTAGCCTATTCTCAATAATAAGTAATGATTCCTCAAATTTTCACAAGGTTAAATTTAATGGCCTTCCTACACTCCAAATGGATCTTCCCAAATGAATGACTATCCAATCTTTTTAATACTATGGGGTTTAAACAATCAAACTATCCCATAACATATGAGAGGACTTTATTAATAACATTTCATCAAGCTATATATATAACGAGTAGAAAATGTAATTCAATTTTCTATAACAAAATAGCATACCCTTCATTACTCCCAATGCAACTAATTCACAAAATCTATAGTGTTAAAACTCTCAAGTTCAACCTAGAACTCTAAATATTTTAATAAATCTTCTAACGTCAACATTCTATTATCACAATTCAATGTTCCAATTATGTTCAGGACTAGTGACAAATCAATGTTCAAATTGAATGGTTGGCCGCCCACAACGGAGCCGATCCAACTCCAAAACAAAATCGAGTCTATTGTGACCGACACAATAATAACCCCACATTTATCAAATCATTTCTTGGACCAACACTTGAATACAGTAAGTCATTATAGGGAAACTAGGTTGCCTTTTTACTTGCTTCTGTACGTACTATAACTTTAAAATAACATGTCTTTCGAAATTTTACAACATCTTTCAGAATTCCAAATGATAATATAAAAGAGATCCAAAGAGACCCGAATGGTTTACTTATTTAAAACCGGCCCATACCAGTCTTAATTAACCAAACCACTCAGAAATTTCAAAGAATTGATAAGCTAACAAAAATAGCTCGAGTGATTTAATTATCTACAACCGTCTCATACCAGTGGTAGATAGTTAAATTACTCACAGATTTTAATTTACGCGAAAATGGTTTACTGACCTTATCAACTATCCCCGAAGGGCACAATTGCTTACACAGAGGTCCAATATATATATTCCAAAATTTTAAAACACCTTTAAAACAATTTTAACAAAATATTCTTGATTGACCTCTATTTATAGTGTAGCCACCACTCATACTATTTAGACTGAGTCAATTTCTCTCTAAGAAAACACAATCTCGCAATACTATTACTATCCCCGATAAATAACACTAAAACAATCATTAAGATTATAACTAGGTAAACCATCCTCAATTCAATAATTCCTCAAGTTGAAGGTTCAACACTTTTATTTAATTTGAGTCATCTATTCACCACCTTTGATATTGGTATTGTACTTAGCAACAACATATTGTAAAACATCTAGTTCCCAATCAAATACCATAATTTCTAAATCAGAAAATATAATTGGAACTCACATAGATCAATCATTTCCGAATTTCAATTAAACATTACAGTATAATCTAACTTAACTCTCAATAACCATCAACAAACTCAAAATCCGTACAACGTCAATATCTTTCAAGCATCACACAAATCCCTCATATGATTCACGTAACTAAGTCGAACTATAGTATATAACCATCCTAAAGTATCCTGTCTCCCAATAAGATTCATCCTCATTTTCTCAACTAATGATAATCAATTCTCAAAACGAACCCTATACCTATCTTACCAATTTCTGAAGTTGACCCTATAAGTCACCAATAACTACATCTATTATACTTCTTCACATTTACCCTATTTACCTCTCCATAGCTAGTACACAATCCATAAATCAAAACGGTCATACTAGATATAAATGTTGTCTTAAGTATACCCTTAAAGCAATTTTTCACTGAAATTGTAACACTCCGAAAATTCAACTAATAATCATTGAGTACCCTACTAGTTTCTAAAATCATTCATACAAATCGTCAACAAGTGCTAACGAATACTTATTCTTCACAGTTACCTATTTAAGATCTCTATAACCCTTTGATTAACCACCAAGTATCATCTTTTCTAAATACGGTAACAATTTATCCTTACTGAGAATCGCTAAGCTAGTTATCTTCTTTATCAATTAATTTCTTAAGTTGAATCATCGATTCCATCATCCCAATTTGTATACTCTATCTAGGGATCCGAATACCGAAATAGTGACTTATATCCACTCAGCTTCAATACCCTGGTATGATACCTGATGAAAACCCATTTTTGAAACTCACTTGAAAAACACCACTTAGTCAACTTATAGGGTGATATTACTTACAAAAATATCTGATTTCCTATTCAATTTAGTAGCAAGAATTCAATCAATCTCTCCTTAGAGAATACTTATAGCACCTAAGGCAAAGATATATTAGTTCCATAAGATCTCTTACTCGCGATAATTTATAACTCATATAATCTCACTTAGACTATCACTTTCAATACTAGTCTTCATATATCTAGTCTCCACCACGAGATACCAATGTATAAATACTCATGCAAATTATACAACCATAAACCACTCTTAATTAGGCCATAGACCAACTCTAAACTAAGAGTTCACCAATTCATTTACCACCGTACATGAGAGAACTCAAGGTTCTTTTGAATCAAGATAACTCACAACTCAAATAACCTTCAAATTCCTTAGGCCATACTTTCGACATTTATGCATATATGATAAAATAGCAATAATGACTCATCCGCCTCTACTACCCCCGGAGGCAAATCAAACATAAATAAGGAGACTCGCTTCTTGCGACAGTCCTCCTCGAACACAACATCTACTCAATTAATTCAGGTTAATATAACGATGATTCACGGATTGGTAACTCGACCAAATCCACCGGCAATACATGCCCACTAAATCACAACTACTAAGATAATTAAGGATGATTCGAGGTACGACCCCATAGGAGTAGAACCTCCAGCACATACGGCAACTCTTAGACCAATTATGCAAATAAAGATGAAAAGTAATGCCACATGAGAACTAATGTACAAGGATTTATAAAAGTATGAACCCTAATTCCTGAGACAGGTAAAATACCTCAAATGATGGTGGGGAAATCTATCTTTCCATAACTCACCTTTCCTTGATTCCTTGGTTGATCAAGATCATTTTCTGCCTTTGAACAAATTTCTGCATTAAACTCTCGACGTAAGTTATCGCACACTCTCACTCAGCTAGACTCTACCCGAAAATTCTAACCGAGCTCTGATACCAACTGTGAGGACCCCGACCCGGAACCTACACGTGTCCCGAGCTGGAGCGTCCTCAAACTAACCCAATTCTCCTAATTTTTAAAAACTTTGATTTCATCTCCAAAACTTAAATACAACCATTTCAAAGTAACTCTACTCCTTCCACGTTGGAGGGAGAGTTAACCAACCACGAAAATAATAAACGGTTTTAGTTACAAAAGATATCGAATATAGTATGAAATTAAAGTTTATGAATACAACCCTTTAAAAGAATTATGCTAACAAACACTTTCTACACGAATCTAACATAACCCGACAATTCCCAAAATACCACTTCTAAACTCCTTTCCGCCCTTACTTGGTCGGTCCACCCGTCTCTAATCTAAAACAAGAAAGGGAGAGGGGTGAGAATAAATCTCAATGAGCTATTATGAATGCAAAGCAATATGCCATATAAGATGCAACACATCAAAAGACATATCCACATAACCCGAGAGGCTCCTGCCGCCAACCGTCCCATACCGGTTGGAAACAACGACCATCTCGGCATGAATATATCACAACACATAAGTACGATAAAGTAACACTTAGAAGGATACGAGCCAAGGTTTCATCTCCAAAGGATATACACAACCGAGCAAAGAAGAATAGTTGAAGAAGCGGTTCCTAACCATGAACAATAACAGTACCATAGGGATTCGACACACAGTCATATCCCCGGTGAAACTAGACCATCTACCTCAAAAGGAGATGCTAGCCCACAAATCCCACACAAGGGGGACAATTGGGTTACCAATGTATGAATTATAATGAACTTGGCTCGATGCCATTATAATCCCATACATTGTCCAACAAACAAATAAATCAATACCAAATTTGAATTTACATAACTAAGCACATAATAACATACTTGCTTAACCAAACATTGTATGATCCAAAGTAGGGATACATACCACAACAAAGCATATCATGAAGATAGCAATACTATATCAAGTATTCAACATATTAGCACAACGGCTATAAATCTTTGTATCAACATGTACAGCTTTAGGAATTCCAAAGTAGGGAATCCTACAACAATATCATAACGACATAAATACTATAACAAGTATTCAACATTATCAAGCACATAATAGATACTTGAATACAATCCACAAAAAGGGATAACAATATATCAACATGGTAAATATACTCATGTCCAACCAATATCATAGTGCAACAATAAATCAACACACTATGCATAATATAACCAATGTATATGAACTCAAAGTAAGGCAAGGAAATACCATCAATCCATCCTACAAGGTCTTTATACAATAATACAAGGCCTCTATGAAGATCCAAGTTCAATTTACCAAGTTAGAATCATTTCTGCTAAGTTACCAAACTAGGTTAACTAGCGCTTTCCAAGCAACATTTAAAGTACTTCCCCAATTCCATTTTGATCACTTAGGATGTCAATGTGTAGCCAAAGTATTCTACTTTAATCTAGGTTAAAGAGATTCCATTTTGGTTCGAGTTTGATTAGGTTTGAACAACTCTAAACTTGGTTCAGGGTCTTGGGCGACCGCCCTTACACTTGGGCGACCGCCCAAGTGGACCTCAAGAGAAATTGTGGTTTCTGCCAGCTTGGGCGACCGCCCTTAACCACTTGGGCGACCGCCCAAGTGGACCTCAAGAGAAATTGGACCTCCTGCCAGCTTGGGCGACCGCCCTTAACCACTTGGGCGACCGCCCAAGCCTCCTCCAGCCCCTTTTGCAGATTTTTAACCCTTTTCAACCTAGTTCTTCTTTCCCTCTACCATGGCTTGATCAAGAACACCCAAGAACACCTTCAACTTACCAAATCCCATTCAAAACATATAACTCAAACCCAAGTAACCCTAGAAGGATTATTACTACAAATCCCACCCATTTCAACCCTTTAGATTCTCTTCCTTAAACTCTAACTTCAACCAAGTTCATTTTCTACTCATTCAACACCCATTTGGGTTTCCAAGCAAGGAGTCATCATTTCAAGAACAAGAACAACAATCAAATAACTCATGAACACATAGAAGAAGGGAATCATAACAACTCACCTTAGGGTTTGCAATGGATGGTTGATCTTTCTAGCTAGATGGCTTCCTCTAGGTCATCCAACTTCAATGGTGCTCTAGGACTTGAATTTTGGTGAAGAATGTCTTGGATTCCAAAGCTTGGAAGGAGGGAGCTTCAATGGAGGATTATAAGCTTTTCTCTAGGATGATTTAGTGTAAATGAAGGAGGGAGAGGGGAGGAGGAAGTAAGAGGTTAGGGAAGGGACACTTGTCACTCCTAGGGGAAGGAAGACTCAATTTGGCCCCCCATCAAAACCCAAGGCTTTCACCCTACTAACATTAAATTAAAATAAACCTTATCCCATTAATTCATCCTACTCATTTAACCTCCCTACACTATTTATCCTTTTCCCATTTTTACTATTATCCATGTTTATTTATTTAATGTCCAATAATTTCATAAAAGATTCTAAATTTATTTCTCACCCAATTTATCCTAAATTTAGAATTTTAAAGACATAATTGAACACATAAAGCTAGCATGAATATTAAAAGCATATAATTAAATATTTAAAAATGAGTGCCTAGGGTTGGGGCCGTCACAACAGGGGCCTTAATATCTTCAACTTTTATGCAATGGGGTACGATCTTTCATTGAACCAAAGATTTCTCCATCAACTTCAAAATTAACATCAGTTCCCTTTCCACATTCCAAGAGCTGTCCAAAATGTTGAACTCCAATAAAATCAAACCTGAAAAATGACCAAAAGTAAAAACGATTAAAGAAGCACATTATAATCATATAAACAAACTTTTTCGAGCTTTTCTAGATGCAAAATCATTAATGACCGTATCAATATCAATATTTTCCACAAAATCCTTCTCAATAGACAAAATGGCAAGATCGCTCAGACTTTCTTGAGACATTGATGACCTCAAGTAATTTTTCAATAATTTCAATTTTGAGAAATTTCTTTCAGCTGATGCCACGGTTACAGGCATAGTTAAAAAAATTCGATACGCGATGCTAACGTTAGGATAACAATCTGTATCTTTCACAAATTCAAAAACTTCGAGAACGGACATTGACCACCTTGGCAAAGTGAATTGCAACACTTTTAATTCAGAAAAGAAATCATCCAAATCAACATCTGACACTTTATTGTGAGAAAAAGAAGTTGTGAACTTTATGCAACATTCTCTTAATTCATGAGATTTCAACGACTTCAACCTGCTAGAATTTAGTAAAAATTCAAAAATATCTTCAAAAGTTTTTAATTGATTAAACCTATTACGTAACGAAGTAATTGCCATATCCACAACGACAAGAAAATATTTAACTCTACATGACTCCTCAGAAGATAGCATTTCTTCATCATCATGATTACTTTCATCGAATTGTTTTTTCCTAATACTTCGACGTTTAATTGAAGTCGAAAATTAAATTACCTTTGTGTTTGTTGGCAATTTGGCAAAATCTTTGTTAAATACTAAATAGAAGCCCTAAACAATGGACTAGAAAGAAATAGAGAAGAGAGATAGCAAGATGGTGGTGGACGGCGTCGGCGTCGCGGCGGGCGAGTGGCGTGGCGACTATGGTTCTCTTCGTCTTCTCCCTTTTTCGAGAGTGTCTCTGCTTTGTTTAACAAAATACTTTATTTTTTTATTAAATTTGAATGTGGCCTTTCACTTTTCCGTGTCTTGTTTAACAAAAGAACTATTTTTTTTTTTTTAAATCTGAATGTGGCCTTTTTAAAAATTGAATGTGGGCTTTTTTAAAAAATTGAATGTGGGTCTTTTTTAAAAATTGATTGTGGGCCTTTTTTAAATATTTATTATAATTATAAAAAAATATATATACATAATATATACACTATAGCCTACTTAAAAATGGGCCCCTTACCGCTAAGGGCCCCGGACGGTTGCCCACACTGACCCCCCCTTGGGCCGGCCCTGTGTGTTGGTTGAGGAAAGCTGATTTTTGGCTTAATAAATTAAGAAATACTCCCTCCGTCCCACGTCATTGTGAACCATTTTTTCGGGTACAATAATTAAGAAATATTATTAAGATAATGAAAATGTGTGGTAGGAAATGAAGAGAGAGAATGAGTGGAGTTAATAGTAGGTTAGTTGAATAAATTGTATGGTGAAAAATGAAGAGAGAGAATGAGTGGATGAGGTAGGGTGAATATAAAATAATAAATTTGTTTCCATTTTGAGTAGTTTGCATTCACGTGGGACAGACCAAAATGAAAATAAGTTTGCATTCACGTGGGACGGAGGGAGTAGATTTCGAGCTACTTCTCCTACTAGTCTCAAATTTCATATTTCCTTTTTATGTAGGCATATACTCCCTCTGTTTTAAAATGTTTGTTCCATTTGATTTTTTTGTTGAAGTTTAACCACAAATATATGACAATTTAATTATGTTCATGAAATTCTAAAAATTTTATTGATTCACCATTAATAATATTATCAACAACAACTTTTAGAATTTCATGAACATGATTAACCACTCATGTTGGAACGAGGAAGTAAAACAAGCAATAAAGGGCAAGCGAGAATGCTACAAATTATTGGGGAAATATAGGAGCGACGAGAACTATGAGAAGTATAAGAAAGCTAGAAGAGATGCTAAGAAAGCAGTAAGAGACGCAAGAGCAAAGGTGAATCAGAAACTTTATGATAAGTTGGATACAAAAGAAGGGGAAAAGGACATCTACAGACTCGCTCGTATGAGGGATAAGAGGACACGAGATATTGGGACGATTAAATGTGTGAAGGATGTAGACCAAAGAGTTTTAGTCGGGGATAAAAAGATAAAAGATAGATGGAGTTCGTACTTTGATAACTTGTTCAATGGCGGTCAAGAGCAGGATGTTGGAGATTTAAATATCTCTTCGAGTATGGTTAATCGAGATTTTATGCTGAGAATTCGAAAGAGTGAAGTGGAAATGGCAATGAAAAAGATGAGATTGAAGAAAGCCGTTGGACCGGATGGTATACCAATTGAGGTTTGGAGATGTTTCGGAGAGAGGGGAGTAGATTGGTTAACAACGCTATTTAACAAGATATGGAGAGTTAACACAATGCCATTGGAGTGGCAGAAGAGTACTCTGATCCCTTTGTATAAGAATAAAGGTGATGTCCAAGATTGTGCCAACTATCGGGGGATCAAACTAATGAGCCATACTATGAAAGTTTGAGAAAGAGTAATTGCACAAAGGCTGAGAAAAATTGTGGATATTTCGGATAACCAATTTGGGTTTATGCCAGAAAGATCGACTATGGAGGCAATATATCTTATGAGACAAACCATGGAGAAATATCGGGATCAAAAGAAAGATTTGCATATGGTTTTCATTGATTTGGAGAAGGCGTATGATAAAGTGCCAAGAGAGGTACTTTGGTGGGCATTAGCAAAGAAGGGTGTTTCAAAGAAATATATTGATATTATCAAGGACATGTATAATGGAGTTAGTACTTGTGTACAGACTAGTGTTGGGAAGACTGAAGAGTTTCCTATAAAGATTGGAGTGCATCAAGGTTCTGCACTTAGCCCCTTTCTTTTTGCTTTGATAATGGACGAATTGTGACGAGTCGGTCCAAGATGATATACCAAAGTGTATCTTTGCTCGCGAGATGATATTGTCCGATTGATGAGACAAGAGAGGGTGTTGAAAGTAAATTGGAGTTGTGGAGACACACTTTGGAATCTCGAGGTTTTTGATTAAGCAGAAGCAAGACTGAATATTTGGAGTGTAAGTTTAGCAGAGTTGGAAGTAGGGAGGCAGGGGCGGTCACATTTGATGGAAATATTATCCAAGCTTTTGAGTTTTTTCGCTATCTTGGATCCATTATCCAAAAAGATGGAGAATTAGATGGAGATGTGGCTCATAGGATTAAAGCAGGTTGGTTGAAGTGGAAGAGTGCTACAGGGTTTCTATGTGATCGCGGCATGCCCAATAGATTAAAGGGAAAATTCTACCGCACGGCAATTAGGCCGGCATTGCTTTACGGCACCGAATGTTGGGCCGTGAAACAGTGTCACGTGCATAAGATGAATGTGGCGGAGATGCGTATGCATCGATGGATGTGCGTAATGCCAGCTCTTTATATGAGAGTGAGCCGGGTATACAATCATATCGTCACCTCAATTTGTATTCATCTTTTTGTAAATTTCTTTTGTTCCCTATCATTGCCCGTAATGCCAGCTCTTTATATGAGACCATCGAACTATATTATTTGTTTCCTATGTTGAACAATGTTATCTCTTTTCATCGTCATTGTTGGGTTGAATTAACATTAATTAACGCTATCTCACTTCATAAAACCCTCCTTAGACTTAGATCTTTGCCCATCTAAATTTTAAATTTGCTCTTGAGATGGCCTAAGCGCACTCACTGCACCAGAACCCCCAACCCCATAGAATATCTGAATGCATACTAACATATAACTAATGGACATAAAGAAACAACCAAGAGACTATCAGATGTTACTTTTCCATTGAATTTCATTTAAAATAATATAAAAAAAATTCCTCATTAATTAAACTAAAATAAATATTTACCAAATAGTCCGCCGCTGCCAGTCGTTGCTCCGGGTTGGGGTCCAAATAATTGTCACACTGAATATTGAGATTAAGAATACATGACATTGCTGATCCCAACATCTTTACTCTCCAGGGTAAAGTAGGAGTTTCGCCCATTGATGATAAAATGAGGGAAAATCGTCTACGGTGGTTTGGACATGTGAGGAGACCGAGTGATGCACCGGTTAGGAGGCCAGAACAGTGGAGAAATGATAAAATGGCGAGGGGTAGGGGAAGACCCAAACAAACTTGGATTAGAGTAATTGAAAATGATATGAATTTACTTGGAGTGGATGAAAGTATGGTGTTGAAGAGGCCGGAGTGGAGGGCAAAAATCCAAGTGGGGGTTGATTTTTTATTTTTTATTTTTTTATTTTTTATTTTTTTTTTTATTTTATTTTATTTTGTTTTATTTTATTTTATTTTATTTTATTTTTATTTTTATTTTTTATTTTATTTTATTTTTTTTTTCACGATAACATATGAGGATTCATGTTAGCCGACCCCAAATTATTTTGGGACTAAGGCTTTGTTGTTGTTGTTGTTGTTGATTAACCACTCATAAATTTGTGATCAAAGTTCAACAAAAAAGTCAAGTGGGACAAACATTTTGAAACGGAGGGAGTATAAATTTCGAGCTACTTCTCCTACTAGTCTCAAATTTCATATTTCCTTTTTATGTAGGCATAGTATAAGTTATTTTATTTTATTTTCAGCCAATATAAAAAAAAAAATCTCGATGATGATGTCTTCTGTAATTCTTGTCCAACTTGCTAATTGCCCTAGTTACTACATCTTATCTCATTATATGCATCTTTTATCATTTAATTTTTTTTAGTAAAGAGATCATAAGAGTACATTGAAAAGTTGATAAATTATCTTTGATTAGTATAGAATTGATAAAATTTTCAAAGCAATACATGGATTTTGAAAACATGCGACTTGAGTTTTAAATTTTGAATAGATGATCAAATTTTTAAATTTCCATGCGTATACTTGTCAAGAAAATACGCATACATATCTTTGCTAAATTCATTAAAAATCTTAAAAAGCACTCCCCTCGAAAATAAAAAATGAATATCATTAATAGAGTGTGTGTTGAAATAAAAAACAAGATATGTTTTGTGTGTGTTTAAGATTTGTCTCATGATCTCACTACGAAGATCATTCATTCTATTAGCCCAAAAATGAAAGTCATTTATGATAAAGCCATTGAAGACATTAAAGAGAAAGAAGAACAAAAGCTTTTGAGAACACCAAAAGTATATTGGTAATGATACAAGGGGGGGGGGGGGGAAAGTCTTAAGGACTTGTCCTAAGCTAAGACATAAAAGGGAAAAGACAAAACTACCCTTAAAGGCTAAGATAAAATATAACATAATATTTAACATCCTCCCTCAAACTCACGATGATGCAGCAAGAAGCATTGAGAGTTTGCCGACAAAGAAACGACGACGATCAACAGTGTGAGCTTTAGTGAAGAAGTCCGCAAGCTGATTCTTGGAGGAGACAAAAGGCAAGGAGATGTTTCCATGCTCATAATGGTGTCGAGTAATATGACAATCAATCTCAATGTGTTTTGTACGCTCATGAAACACAGAATTATGAGCAATTTGAATGGCACTCTTGTTGTCGCAGTGAAGAGGTGTCGGAGAGGTACAATATACTCCCATATCAGCAAGTAACCATCGTAACCAAACAATCTCACAAGTGGTAGAAGCCATAGCACGATACTCTACCTCAGTTGAAGAACGAGAAACAACATCTTGTTTCTTGCTCTTCCAAGATATAAGAGAATCCCCAAGAAAGATACAAAAGCATATAGTTGATTTACAGTCTGTTGAGTTACCAGCCCAATCAGCATCAGAGAAGGCAGAAAGGTCTAAAGAAGAGGTAGAAGGAAACAACAAACTCTGGCAAAGAGTTCCTCTAAGGTAGCGAAGAATACGAACAATGAAATTTCAAAATAACCTCAAGTAGGAGAAATAACAAACTAACTGACAATGTGAACAGCATAAGAAATATCAGGACGAGTGATGGTAAGATAAACTAAACTGTCAACATTAGTACGATACAAAGTGGGATCAGCTAGAGGAGTTCCATCAGTAGGAGAATAACGAGCATTAACTTCAAGAGGAGAATCAACAATCTTAGTATCTGTCAGCCTAGCACGCTCTATAATATCAGTAGTATACTTAGATTGAGAAAGAAGATAACCTTTTGGAGAAGATGCTATCTCAATACCAAGAAAATACTTTAATGATCCCAAATCTTTCATGTAAAACTCCCGAGCTAAAGTATTTTTCAAAACTGCAATACCATCGACATCATCACCCGTAATAATCATATCATCAACATATAACAAAAGCAACACACGGCCAACAGAGGATGAACTGACAAACAATGCAGGATCATGATGACTAGAAGAGTAACCAAGAGAGACAATCACTCTAGAAAACTTCTCAAACCTGTAGACACCCCATTCTGAACCAATAAATCATGATTACACTACTCTTAGTCTCTCTTTTATGTTTTGATGAAAGCGTATCAGTTTCGTCATGTTTCGTTAAGTTTCTAACTAACCTCGTTAGTTTTGGACCTAACTGACTAACGGAATAAACTGAAGAGGACAAAATAGTCATCGGACTAGATATCTCGCACGAGATATCATATCTCGCGCGAGATATCCCCTCGACAGGATGTGCAGAATCACAATTCTTCTCCGTCCCAAACTCTTTTCTTGATAAACCTCATCTAATCCGGTTCTCCAATCAGAATTGAGTTCTGGAAGCTTCCTAGGAGTGTTTTACCTCTCCACCTCTACCTCTTAAACCCCTATAAATACTTGGTGACTTTCAAGGATCAAGAGGTCCAGAATTTCACACAACACACACAATTTGTTGGTTTCTCTCCACGAAAGATTCCTTCAAATCACTCACAAAACCTCCCTAAAATCACCTAAAGTTTGTTTATCAACCCTGTTGATCAACAAACATCCAAACCCGAATCAAGGATTGAGGCGAAGCTCTGTCCGCATCAAGATTTGACTCTCATATTGAGTCGAAACTCTGCCCAAATCACTTCTCGATCGAGAAAACATCTTAGAACCACGTTTTAAATCAAATCCTCCCTAAACTAGGTAAACTCCTATACTTTTACTCTTTTCTTCTTAATCTCTCTCTATTGGCTTTTAGAGTGGTGTAATCCCATCAAAAGGATTAGCCTAGAGTCCCTTCAATCGATGAAGGCGATCTCGAAGCGTACAATCCGACATTCCTAATCAAGAAATTGATTAGGGTTTTCTTGTTCTTTTTTTTAATTAGTAATTAAAAAGATTGATAATACTCAATTGGCAAGACCGATCTCCGGATTGGGTGGAATGGATGCTCCTCGACCTACCCATTCGATAACTTAACCCCATAACTTAACCCCCGAACCCTCAAATCTCTTTTTAAGGTTTTTCTTATTGTTTTCCTAAATAAATGATAAGTGGCGACTCTGTTATTCAAAATTCACGCATCGCTACAGTTTGGCGACTCCGCTGGGGACAATTAATTAAGAGGGTTAGACTTGCGTTACAATTGAGTATTATCAATCTTTTTATTTTTCTGTAAAAATTCTGACTTTTTTGAATTTTTTGAAATTTTTCAGCACTGTTTTCAAAAAAAAACTGTCCGAATACTTATCCAGCGCGAGATATACTAATCTCGCGCGAGATTAGTATACGATTTTAATAGCAAAGGGTTCTCCTGTTTGGCGGCGGCACTTAATGGTTTCTTCCAAAGTTTGACCGTAACAAAAAACCTTTGTTGACTTTTTCAGAAAGAGTGGACTTTTCTTGATGAGTCTGACTGCATTTAAACAAAATTCAAAAAAAAAAAAAAACCAAAACAGTTTCAAAAATTTTCAAAAAAATCCAGAAAAGTCAAAATAAATTATTGTTATTTTGCTAACTCTATTTTGTAGGGTAGAATAATTTTAATTACTCGAATTATATAACTGCGTGCGATTGAATTATTTTAATTTTTACCGGTCATCGGTTGACTCGGGCTTTGTAATAAATTAGCTTATTTATTCTCTCGCTCTCTATCACTTTAAGTGGAACTACGACGGCCTGAGTCTTCCTAATTTGGGAGAAACGTAGGCAACCACTTGGTGCGGCCATTATCTGTTTTCTTTTGCTTTCAATAAATTGTCGCTTCGGAATTGTCCCTTCGGAAACGTACCTACGGTTGTCCCTTCGGATTTGCCCCTAAAAAGAGAAAATTTTCTCATCAAAATTATTGCACAAAACTTGATGTTACTTTGGATTACTCCGACCCCTAGGTCCCTAGGTTTGGTTCTTGAACTTTAGAAACCCCCAAAACGGATTTTCCGTCCGACCAAAATTAGGATTAAAATCAGAAAATTGTGACTTTCCGTGGTGAAGTCTCGCGCGAGACTTCTTGTCTCGTACGAGATAAGTGTTCGGTCTTTTCGTGTTTTGGCCAAAACCTTCAAACCTTCAAGCCTTCATTCACCCTATTCAGCCGACTTGTTGGGACTCGATCATGGTTTAACACGGTTGCTACACGTCTAGGTTCTTCGCCAAAGCTCGACACGATGTCTGCTTCTCCTTCTACCACCGAGGCCGATTTCAATGATGCTAAGGTCCAACTCATCGAAGCCATGACTAGGTTGGATGAACAAAGTAAACAAATTGATGAGAAAAACGCCCAAATGGCTGCCCTCATGAAAGAACTCAACGATTTGAAAGTCAAGAAAGGAAGAAAGCAAAAGCAGAAAGTGGAATCCTCCTCCGATGAAGAGGAATCCTACACCAAAGTGAATAGAAAAACCAAAAAGTCAAGCAAGAAAAAGGAAGAATCTGATTCCTCCTCTTCCTCATCCTCCTCCGATGATGAGGAACATACCTCCAAGGGTGCTAAAATCAAGAAAGAAGGCAGTGGTGAAACTACTAAACTTGGTGACCATGTTACTAAGAACTACCTCGAAAAGAAGCTTGCAACTCTTGACACTTCCAAAGGGTCATTCGTTCCATTTGATCCCGATGCTCTTTAACAATCCATCACTAAGTTTCCTCGCAAGTACAAGACACCCGATATTGCCAAGTTCAATGGTACTACCTGTCCTCGAGCTCATGTTGAGACCTACACTTGGGCCATGCTTCCGATGGGCGTTGATAACACAATCTTGGCCCAATGCTTTCCTCAAACCTTAGAAGGTGCTGCAAGGGATTGGTACATGTCTCTTCCTACGACTACAAGGCTTGATTGGTCATCCGCATGTTTGGTCTTCCAAAGGCAGTTTGAAGACAACTCCACTTATCGCCCTACTAGGAGGGATCTTGAACAAACGAAACAACATGCCAATGAGTCCTTTGCTGAATTTGCTAGAAGATGGAGACTCAAACTTACTGAAATTGTCGAAAGGCCTACTCTCAAAGAGCAAATCCACATATTCCTCCAATGCCTCCGTGATGAATTTCAAGAGAAGCTAGCCGGTAACTACTTTCCTAGTTTCAATGAACTCCTCGAGTCCGGAATTAGGGTTGACGACTTCCTAAAAAGCAAAAAAAAAGAAAGTACTTTCCGCTACAACAAGCCCACCACAAGTAAGGATGCTTCAGTCAACGCTATTGCACTCAGCCGCCCCAACACCGGAAAGTATTCTGCTGTCCCTCCTCCCGAAAAGAAAAAGAGGCACTACGACAAAATTGAAGGAATCACTCAAGAAGAACTCTTCGATGTGCTTGTCCAGAATGAAAAAATCAAACCAAGGGAAGGTGGTCCTCCGAAGGATATGGGTCCGAATCATGCTCATCACTTATTCTGCAAGTACCACAACTTCACCGGCCACGACACCAACTCCTGCCACCACTTGAAGGACATCATCCAAGACCTCTTTGACAATGGAGAATTAGAACGTCCTAACGTCATCACCAATCCTCTCCCTCGTAATCCATGAAGAAGATGAAGCTCCAAGAAGAAAGCTGCACTTACCACTTTGGGGCTACCACTATCCTCTCCCTTTCTCCTTTGATAGAAGTAGATTAGGTTTTAAATTTCCAAGTATGAACTCAAAGAGTCGTTCTGTCTTTCTAGTACTCCTCACCTACTCTAGTTTGTGTCTTCTAAACTATCGAGTCTGTTCTTAAATTTCTCAATAAATTAAAGTAATTTCTTTTCCTAAACACTTTCCCTAAGGTTGTCCTACCTCATGAATATCATTCAACTCATGCAAAATAATGGACCTTTCATTCCCTAAATCATCGCAAAAATAGAAACTTCTAAGTGACTTTAAGAAGCAAGTTATCATTAGGAGGCTTAAGGGTTAAACATTACCCCTACTGAAAGTTAGAGACCAACAAGCGAAGAAAGCCAAAGGTGTTGCTGTCAACATTCATCCAAAGAAAAGTGGGGCTACTCAACTCAAGGCTTTGAGAGTACAAAAAAAAACAAAAATAAAATAAAAAGCTCGTTAGGACGAAACTCCTCAATTCGTCCTAGGCAAAAATAGAGCATCGAAAAAAAAAAAAAAAAAAAACTCTCAAGCCTTCATCGCCCCACAACAAGGATGGAATTTCAACAAAGGCAAGAAGGACTCTCCCACAAAGAAGAGGAGTCAAGTGATACCAACAAAAGAAAAGAGGATTCCTCAAAATCCTCCTACATCAAGTGAAGAAGACTTTCAGTATCAAGAAAAATGTTTACCCTTAAGTCATACTAATGATTGGCTTTCTCCTCAATCTTGTTTAGAAATTTATAGATGAAGCAGGGTCCATTAAAAGTAGAACAACTTTTCTAGACCTTTGAGCCATGTAGCGTTCTTTGTTGAGTCTAGGGGCTTCCTGTTAGCCACTCTCATACACACTCTTGAAATTCAAGCATCAAAACTGGGGCTTCCTCACCTTTCCTCCCCCAGTCAACCTCTATTTCAACTCTTCAAAACAATCAAATCTACATTAGGGGCTTTCCTCTTTGCTTCTCACTCTCATCATTAAAGAATACACTTCTCCAAAAAGTTAATGCTTGGATCACCTTCCAAAAATAGAGTCCGTCTCTCCTAAACTAACTTGAGATCTCATTTCTCTCTCCTCAATAAGATTTTCTCTCTCTGAGCTCTCTTCGAGTTACATACTACTATTCAAAAAAAAATGAAAAAAAAAAAGACGCAAAAGAGATGCCCGCTAGATTGAAAACCCGAAAGGGCGGTCTAGGCAAAAACCAGGGTGCGCACTAAGAAAAAAAAATCAAAGGACAAAGGGAGAGTATTCTTCAGCCTTCTTCATCGAGCGTCATTCGATCTTCTTCAAATCAAATCAACAAGGAGAGTCTTCTTCAATCACCTGCAAATCAAAAGAACAGCTTCACAAGCCTGTTCACAAAGTCATCTACCACTTGCAAGCAACCTGGGGCTTGAGACACCAAAGGGCCTTGGACATAGAGCCATTACGACAGTCGACAGATGTGTAGTCGTTTGCCTCCTAGAGACACGACTCAAGGAGAAGTAAGAATGAAGATTCTCAACAGGCCTAGATGTGTTCACACAAGGATACTCATCGAACGAAATTCTACAACAATACAACCTCGCTGACTAGCAACAGATTCTGCAAAACCTGATTGGGTCCCAACTTGTCAAACACAAGTTCACTCATATAGTTCACCCATCTCAAATACAAATCCATACAAATTTCCCCACATTTCCATATACCATATACCCATACATAAACTTACCACCAAAATGTCCGACCGGCCATTTACACGAACAGACGTGAGCACCACCACGTAAGTCCAGTTAAACAACTAAAATCTGAAAAAAAAAATCTACTTGGAATCTTTATGAGCTGACAGGTACAGAAAGGTAAGAATCATTCGGGTCCATCCGAGACCATCGTGCATATATCCTTGCATTACAGGGGCCGACAGAACCTCCATCTCAACCAACAACTTCAAGTCCATGACCTTGGCAACAACAGTGACACTTGTGACCTCGAGTGGAGCATCAACAAAGTCTGTGATGGCAGCAAACTTCAAGTCCGTGACCTCGGCAACCTCAACAAAGTCTGTGATGGCAGCAACTTCAAGTCCGTGACCTCGGCAACAACTTCAACTCCGTGACCTCGGCAACAACTTCAAAGTCTGTGACGGCAGCAAACTTCAAGTCCGTGACCTCGGCAACAACTTCAAGTCCGTGACCTCGGCAACAACTTCAAAGTCTGTGACGGCAGCAAACTTCAAGTCCGTGACCTCGGCAACAACTTCAAAGTCCGTGACCTCGGCAACAACGGAAACGTCAGTAACCTCGGGCGGCACACTTCAACAACTTCATCAACAAATGGGTATCTTCAGAATTTGGTCAAGTCCTTGATTCCTCAGTATGATTTTACCTTTTCAAAAAAAATCCCTCCTCGATTTTTAAAAAATGCTTTTCAAAATACCTAAAATAGCCTTTTTAGTGTTTTGGAGTCGAACTACATTTTGGTCTGATTCTCTGATAGAGATACGTAGGCAGCCGTGCGGCACGACCATCCCAATATTCAGAATGATGTCTTTCTATCGACGACACTTCTTCTTTCATAAGACCTGTCGCCGAGGGGCTCTGTAGACACCCCATTCTGAACCAATAAATCATGATTACACTACTCTTAGTCTCTCTTTTATGTTTTGATGAAAGCATATCAGTTTCGTCATGTTTCGTTAAGTTTCTAACTAACCTCGTTAGTTTTGGACCTAACTGACTAACGGAATAAACTGAAGAGGACAAAATAGTCATCGGACTAGATATCTCGCACGAGATATCATATCTCGCGCGAGATATCCTCGACAGATGTGCGTAATCACAATTCTTCTCCGTCCCAAACTCTTTTCTTGATAAACCTCATCTAATCCGGTTCTCCAATCAGAATTGAGTTCTGGAAGCTTCCTAGGAGTGTTTTACCTCTCCACCTCTACCTCTTAAACCCCTATAAATACTTGGTGACTTCCAAGGATCAAGAGGTCCAGAATTTCACACAACACACACAATTTGTTGGTTTCTCTCCACGAAAGATTCCTTCAAATCACTCACAAAACCTCCCTAAAATCACCTAAAGTTTGTTTATCAACCCTGTTGATCAACAAACATCCAAACCCGAATCAAGGATTGAGGCGAAGCTCTGTCCGCATCAAGATTTGACTCTCATATTGAGTCGAAACTCTGCCCAAATCACTTCTCGATCGAGAAAACATCTTAGAACCACGTTCTAAATCAAATCCTCCCTAAACTAGGTAAACTCCTATACTTTTACTCTTTTCTTCTTAATCTCTCTCTATTGGCTTTTAGAGTGGTGTAATCCCATCAAAAGGATTAGCCTAGAGTCCCTTCAATCGATGAAGGCGATCTCGAAGCGTACAATCCGACATTCCTAATCAAGAAATTGATTAGGGTTTTCTTGTTCTTTTTTTTAATTAGTAATTAAAAAGATTGATAATACTCAATTGGCAAGACCGATCTCCGGATTGGGTGGAATGGATGCTCCTCGACCTACCCATTCGATAACTTAACCCCCGAACCCTCAAATCTCTTTTAAGGTTTTTCTTATTGTTTTCCTAAATAAATGATAAGTGGCGACTCTGTTATTCAAAATTCACGCATCGCTACAAAACCAAGTTCTAGGAGCTTGTTTGAGCCCATAAAGCGCTCTTTTGAGCTTACAAACCTGTCCAACATCATGGGAAACACCTGGGGGAGGAGTCATATAGACCTCCTCTTTAAGATCCCCGTTCAGAAAAGCATTTTTAACATCCAATTGAGAGATATGCCAATGACGAACAAATGCAACTGCTAGGAGAACTCTAACAGTTGTCATTTTGGCAACGGGAGCAAAAGTCTCATCATAATCCATACCATACTGTTGAAAGAACCCTCTCGCAACCAAACGTGCCTTATATCGTTCAATAGACCCATCAGACTTTGTTTTGATTTTATAGACCCAACGAGACCCAATTGGTTTCTTTCCCGCTGGCAAGGAGACAAGATCCCAAGTGTGACTTCTAGCTAAAGCAGTAAGCTCCTCATTCATAGCCTGCTGCCAAAGAGGATCTCTAGATGCCTCAACATAAGATGAAGGCTCACACAAATGATGAATAGAAGATAAAAAAGCAGTGAAGGAAGGCGAGTAACATGAATAAGCAAAATCAGGTAATTTAGTAGACTTAAGGATACGATCAGAAGGAGGCCGAATAGGAGGATCTGGAGGATGATCTGCAATCACTAGAGGATCTTGGGAAGCCATGAGGGGAGGACCATCATCAAGATCACCATTTTCCTGATTTGTAATAGCACTAGAAGACAACTCTATATGATTTTCATCAATATGAAAAGGATCAATGCGAGAAAGATCAGATTGAGTCATATTATGAGAGACTGAGGGAATGGAGAAGAAAGGGATATGCTCAATGAAGACAACATGACGAGCAACATACAGTTTTCTAGTAGATGGATCATAACAACGAAAACCTTTTTGAGTCTCACTATAACCAAGAAAAACACATACGGCACAACGAGAAGACAACTTAGTGCGTTTAACACTAGGCTTAAGAACAAAACAAGTAGATCCAAAAACTCTCAAGTTTGAATAGTCAGGGGTATGACCAAACAACTTCTCATAGGGAGAAATACCAGAATTATGAGCTGTGGGAATCCTATTAATCAAGTGAAAAGCAGTAAGAATTGCTTCTCCCCAAAATTCACTAGGGACACTAGCAGACAAGAGCATAGAACAAGCAGTTTCTACAATGTGACGATGTTTTCTTTCGGCTACACCATTTTGTTGTGGGGTGTCAGTGCAAGAGGATTCATGTACAGTCCCATCAGAAACAAATAAATCAGAAAGATTTTTAGACGTATATTCCCCACCCAAATCAGAACGAAAGCACTTGACAAAAGAAGAATGTTGAGTCTTAACTTAAGATTGAAAAGCAGTGTATATATCTAAAAATTCTGAACGATGTTTCATAAGATAAACCCAACAATAACGAGTATAATCATCAATGAAAGACACATAATGGCAAGACCCCCCTTTTGTGGGAACAGGGGCAGGTCCCCAAACATCAGAATGAACCAAATCAAAAGGTGCAAAAGACTTAGAATCACTTTGATTAAAAGGCAAGACATAAATTTTTCCAAGTTTACATCCACTACAATCAGAAATATCATGAGACTTCAATCCCCTAAAACACCACTAGAAACCAAAAATCTAAGTCGAGGTCCAGAAATATGACCAAGTCTAGAATGCCATAATACAAATTTAGAAAATGATGAAGTCAAATGAAATTTGGATAGGTCAACACCTGTGGCAGCCACATGACTAGCATGGTGCAGCCTATCCAGAATATAAAGTCCCCCTTTTTCTCTATGGCCTGTCCCAATCTCCTTCTTGGATTTTAGATCCTGTATATGACAAGTAGAAGGAAAGAAATGAACAGAATGACCAGAATCACATAATTGACCAACAGAAGTAAGGTTCATGGTTAATTTGGGAATACAATAAATATCTGGCAGAAAAATATTTGATGACTGAACATTACCAATTCCTATCAAAGGCATAGGAGTACCATCTGCAGTTGAGACTGCAGTTTCAGAAACATGAGGAGACATAGATATGAAGGAGGACAAATGAGGAGACATATGGTGAGAAGCTCCAGAATCTAAGAGCCAAGGATGAGACAAACCTCGAAATCTTGGGAGAAGAGACAGACATAGCATGAGACTGAGGCGAGAACTGAGTAGCTAGAAACCTCTGAAACTGATCAGTCAAGGATGTCTCTTGACTGATAGGCATGTCTCCAACAGGCTGATACGAATGAGGCACAAAAGCAGTTGTAGTAGGACGAAAATTGGGTTGTGGTCCTCCACTCGAGAAATTTCCACGACCTCTACCTAGAACGATATTGAGGCTGAGGTGCCCGACCTCCTCTTGTTTGACCACCTTGGCGATTTCTTTCCAACAATTTTGGGCATTGGTTTTTCCAGTGACCTATCTCCTTACAATAAGCACATTCCTGAACATTCATACTAGGATTCCACACACTCCGATTCTGTGAAGATCTATTCGAATTGACAGCAAGAGCAGAAGAGTCGGTAGTTTGAGGAGCAGCAAGCACAGAGGTTGCTGGAATGTGGGTGACCTTACCAGTACGAGTGTTAAGACGAGTTTCCTCAGCAAGTAACTCATGAACTACAGAATCAACAGAAGGCAGTGGCGTACGATGTAAAATCGACCCACGCATTAGCTCAAACTCAGCACGAAGAGCCATTAGAAATTGCACCAACCTCTGTTCTTCCCTACGAGTAATGTATGGATCAAAAGCTCGCAATTCAGCAGACTCAGTTGCAGCCAACTGATCCCAAAGAGAAGTCATCTTGTTGTAGAATTCTTCAATACCCATATCATCTGTTTGAACTAAGGTTCGAATGTCAGCCTCCAATTGATATTGAACAGCAAAATTAGACCTTACATACAACTTCTGCAGATAATCCCAAACCTCCTTCGCAGTCTCATATTTTGCTAATTGCATACTGATTCTATGTTCAACCGAGTTATTAATCCATGTGATAATTTTCGAGTTATTAGTATCCCAAACCTCACTCAACTCCTCAATTTTTTCTCCAGCATCAGCTTCTGTAGGAATAGTAGCAGTACCAGTTATATACTTCCACATTTGCTTCCCCTTCAGAAATTTTTTTATCCCAAAGCTCCAATACGTATAGTTAGTACCATCTAAACGAACACTAATAGACTGCAATGAATCATCTTTCCCAGCCATCGCAATAACAAAACAGAAAACCAACAATCCAAACAAATAACCAACAGGGGCAACAAAACCCTAAAATTTGCCCTAAATAGAAGGCAGATGCGGAAACACACAATAAACGAAATCGAACCTGAAATCAGAGCAACGCAAGCCAGAAGACAGTGAAAAACCCAAGCAAATCTACGATCCAGAACCGAAATCGACCCAAAAAAAATAAAAAAATTTCGGGCAAGTAACAACACAAATCAGAAGGAGCCCTTGTGTGGCTCTTGATACCATGATAAAGCCATTGAAGACATTAAAGAGAAAGAAGAACAAAAGCTTTTGAGAACACCAAAAGTATATTGGTAATGATACAAGGGGGGAAGTCTTAAGGACTTGCCCTAAGCTAAGACATAAAAGAGAAAAGACAAAACTACCCTTAAAGGCTAAAATAAAATATAACATAATATTTAGCAATTTATTCCCTTAAAAAAATTCATTCACTAAATCATATTGTATGCCTTTTGCTTGGTATGTTTTATTGATAATATACGAGTTCATAATTTTTTATCTACATTTGAATGTCCTTTATAAGTAATTTTCTTGAAAAAATAATCTTTATAAAACATTTGAATCATTAGGTAAAAGGAAGTTTTATAAGGCAAAAAGACAATTAATCATTACATATATACTTCAATTTCTGATGGAATCATCTCACTTCTCCTTTTTATGCTCTTTATTTTCATTCTTTCTCATTCTCTTTTCTTTTTAAATCCTAAGCTTGGTTGGAGACAAACAAGAATTTAGTGTAAGGAAGTTGATAAATGACTATTTTATAGGCATTTATAGTTAAATAATTTCATAATTTAGCTTAGTTATAGTTCATTTTAGTTAAATTTAGTTTATTTTATCAAATTATATGCATATATTATGCTTGTGGTACTTTTTATGGTGGATTCGTAATTTAAGAAGTAAATTAGAGAAAATTTTGGCATGGGATATGATTCATGGCGATTTGGAGCAATTCTAGCAATAAAAGAGGTTAAGGAGCAGCACCCCAATATGGCACGACCGTGCAGCCAAACTGGCACAATCGTGCAGATTATGCCGAGACTGAAGGACAAGACGTTTCACATGGTACGACCGTGCCAAATTATAGTGCACGGCCATGCCAAGTTAAAAATTTATAGCTTTTGCTTGGTGTCTTTTGGAGAAATGACCACAACTTTTGGTTGAAATACCTATATATAGCCATTGTAAACTTCAATTTTGGACATCAGGGATTATCCAGAAATATTTGTTACATACACTAGCATAATTTTATATTCCACAAACATCAAAATTTCCAAATCATTCAAGACTTTGGGGATTTTTTGTAGTGTTCATATATTTTTGAATATTGAAGTTTATAGAAGATTTTGAAGATTTATTTTCAACCCTTTGTCTCTTTTGCATCAATTATCAAGACAAAGTATATCTTTCCTTATTTATTTCATGTCTTGTTCTTGTATTATTGTTCTTAAAATAGAAATGGCTTGTGAGTAATTTTTCTTTTTCTTGGGGACGAAAACTTAACAGCTATGTAGTTCATCTATTTAAATCATAATCATCCATCTTTCTACCATGTATTAATCAATTCTTTTCTTATTATTTTCAATGCCTATGAATATGAAGACGTCTATATTTGTATAAATCCTAGTTTATCAAGAGAAATACTTAACCGTGAATCTTGATTAACGAAACCATTTGATTTGAACTAGATACTATTAATCACGAGCGTAAATTAATTGTATAGGGATGATCATTCGGTGGAAAATACGTGGATTTTATATAACCTTAATGGGTTTTGACTAATGCACAAAATCATCGAGGGAAAGACCGTGTTAGTTTTAAAATGCGTATGTTATACCTTGATCATGAGAAGTTAGCACAACTTAACATATCATCCTTGGATTATGACATGAAACTTATTTAAACATGATTTACATACTTGATTGTATATTGCTTGAATCCCGTTTCCAAGAATATTTTCATCATAAGAAGTTCAATTTAAATTAGAGTAGCGTTTGCATTATTTCTAGTATTCACAACAACAATTTCTCCCCCAATATTATTTTATAGTAAACATTGTTCTTGTGGGATTGACCCGCATTTACCGTTTTTATAATACATATACATCGTATACTTGCGGTGTTAAAATAAATCGTTAGATTTTGGGTTAACAATAAATTAGTTACAACAACTTGTAATTTATATATATATATATATATATATATATATATATATATATATATATATATATATATATATATATATATATATATATATATATATATGTTATCTATGTAAATAATAAAATTATCCTTTGACATATTTTATATATATCTGCTCTCTTATTCTTATGTATTACTGATTATTTATAATCTTATAAAGTCCAAAACAGGAAAAAATTAACAAAATGAGATTTGTTTATAAATTTCAATTGACACCAGAGGTAAACATTGATGAGCATTTAACCATGAACGGTATAAATCGAGATATGAACTTGAGCTAGTCCGAAAAAGGCTCAAATGGATTGGCCGTAAACATAATCCATCAAGTCTCATATACGAGGAAAGAAATGGGCTTCCTCGTACCAAGCCACCTCGTCATTCCTCTAGGTCGACCTAGACTTAGCAGGCGAAATGACTAAGGACCAACTCAATACCGAGGGAGACCTCCCTCCAAGGCCGAGCTGAGCTCCCTTGACGACGAGGAGGCCTCCTCGGCTATCAAACCATCAGGACTTGGGTTTCCCCAGTTCCTTCATATCTCTTCCCCGGCTCAACGTAGGCCGACCTGGCCACGTATGACAAGAAGAGATAAGCTCGGCTCATGTGCAGAAAGTGCAGTTTACGTAATCCTATTCAAATTGGGACATTGAGTAGTTATAATCCTCCTAGGATTGTAACCACCTCACATACAAATTCATGTCCAACAAGGATTTCTCAAGTATAATCCTCATAGGATTTATATCTTATCTCTTGGCAATCCAATTCAACATGGATTGTACATTGCTATGCTTATAAATACAAGTCATAATTCACATTATTTGGTACGTTATATTTTGACTCTAAACTTTGGTCAATTGATTTCTCTCTCCCAAAGCAAATACTTACTCTCACGCCGGAGGGCCTTCGCCGGAGAAGCCCCGGCTTAGTTTTACGTGTTTGTTTCTCTATTTCAGGCTATTCAATCGCTGAAATATAATCTACCGCCGAATTTGGGCTGATCCGATCGTTTTTGACATCATCAAACCATTTCATCATTAAATCATCAATGTATCCACAATAATTATGACAGATAAAATGGTAAGTGTTCCAATTCGTTATTCTTCATAATAAATACACAATCAATCAAAAGCGGATCTAGTACGTAATTGACTAAAGTGATCCTAAAATATTTGTCTAATTTTCGGGCCCCAAATTTTTCCCTATATCTACGAATAATAGCCCGCATTTAAGCTCAATGGTTAACTAAAATGCAAATTTGAACTTTTATACTCCCTCATTTTCAGGAAATTAGTCACTTTTTATTCAAAATGGCGTTTCGTTTGAAGCGTCACCTTTTCTAAAATGAAAATGTTTTATTAATATTCTATTACACCCACTCACTATTTCCTCCACTCATTCTCTCTCCTAAAACACTATTACACTCACAACACTTTTTAAATTTACTATTACTTCCACTAATTCTCTCTCCTTTTTTCAAATTAAACTCACACATTTTTTCTTTTCACTTTTTTTTCTTAATTTGCGTGTCGGGCCTAAAATGGTGACACTTTTCTTGGGCAGGAGGTAGTATATTCCTTCCTACTGTCCTAAACCCTACCCAATCCTAAACCCTACCCAACCAAGTCCAAATCAAGGTGCTTAAAAAAAATGGGTTCTAACGAGACGAAAACCATGGCCATGCTTCACACAGTTCACGCCATTCCCATTGATTCAAATTAGGAGATCCGGTCGTGGTAAAAATCAGAACTTTCTTTGTTTATTTGCTTGTTTTGATTTACAATACTTAAATTGTTTCTTACCTCCATTATAAACTTGTAATTTGGTTTCGTACCGCTCAATTTCTCTCTTAAACCCTAAACCTAATTGCAACAAATCGCATCCTTTATGCGCCCATTCTCTCTTGTTTAATCTAACCTTTTTTACTTTGATTCTGCTATGCTCTACAGCCGAATTATTTTCACCAATTAGGTTTTTTATTTTTATTTTCATCACATATATTCTCGGATTTTATTCTGTTATTCCCTCTGTTACTGATCCTTTTTTCTTATGATTTCTGATGATTCTTGTTCTTTTTTTTGTTTGTGGGAATTTGATTAATATTTTAATGGCTGCCAATACTGCTTTGAAGTTAAACCTTAAACCGCTACCATCATCCAAGAGTCCAGCTAGGCATCATTCTGGACTTCAAACCAGTTTTTTTTTGTTTTAGAAATTGAATTAGAAACATTGACATTCTTATGACCATAACCAGTATTTGGAAGCATGTTACAACTGGAAACAGGTCCGAGTGCTTGTAATTTCTGTTTGTTGGGTCCTGCTGAATTGATCCACATCCTCTCTTAATCAGCTAATCAGATATACCTTCAATTCGTGATGTGCTTTTGACCTTTATAGTTGTCCCGGACAAAATTCTTGTTGTTTCCCTGCCTGTGACTTTTACTTGTGTGCTAAATAGTAAGAAGTCTATACTACATTTAGCAGTATCCCAATATTTACATATAACAGTATACGCGGGGTCCTATAATGGATATGTATTAAAGGGCAAACCCCGGTGCGTCAAGCGCTCCCTGCCAAGCGGGGGTTGGGAGAGGGAACCATTTGCTAGAGTCTTCCCCTGATAATTGGCAACAGTCTATTTATTTTTGAACAAGGACAACAGTAATATACTCCCTCCGTCCCAAAATAAATGTCCGAATTTCTTTCAAATTTACTCTTGATCAAAGCAAATTAGAAAAAAAATGAACATTCATTTTGGGACATAGGGAGTACTACGTTTATAGATAAGTGGGCAGAAATGTGCAACTTGACGAAATATAAGGAGGGCACAGAAAGATATAGCCTACGAGAGCCGTCAATTTGGGACAGTCCCGTCAGACGACCCGTCCCGCCGTATAAATGGGATGGGATGGGATAGTATATTCTAAACCCGTATAAAAGCGGGCCTATTCGGGACGTCCCATTTGGGACGCGGGACAAAGTGCGACGGGACGTCCGTATTTTTTTTAATTTTTTTTTTTTACTTTTTTTTTTCTATTTTTTCTATTTTTATTACCAGGTGGTCCAGGCCCAAGAAAAGTAGAAAACCAAGAGTTCAACTTGGACCAAGACCATTAGGTCCATTACCAATTTAGTACCATTAAACACCACACCAGTCAATTAAAAAAAAAAAAAAAGGAAAAAACGTAAATGCTAAATTCCTAAATGCAAAATCCCTAAATTTCCCGTTTCTCTTTCACAACACAGCAGCGGCCGCCGCGCCAATCTTCTTCTTCTCTTCTCCCACGCGCACAGCAGCGAGCCATCAGCCAGCGACGAGACGACTCCTCTTCTCTTCTCCCAGGTGCACCCGTTTCATGTACGTTTCTTGTTTCTTCTTTTATATATATAAGATTGATTATTAATCAATATTGTAGATGTCTTCAAATGTATCTATTAAAGTCTCTGCTATTAAAATCTCTTTGTTAGAGCTGTCGAATATGATATATAAGATTGATAGTTCCCTATTTGTAAATTGCATTTAATTAAATCACTACTTAGTTAATTAAGTTAGATTTATATATATATATATATATATATAATTATGCATGCATTATAATTATGGGATATTGTGTTTATTTTTTCATTACAATAATGGAATCTAATTCAGTTAACCCAAGTCCAACTGTGGATAATAATTAGAAAGACAAGGTACAAAAGACTATGGCTGAGTCATTCAAAAAGGGTAAACATTATTCTGATGTGTGGAATTTTTTCAACAAAAAAACCGGTTATCCAGATGGGGCTCTAAGAGGTGAATGTAAAGGGTGTAAAAAATTATATGTTCTTTGGTAGAAAAAATGGGACTTGGGGAATGAAGCGCCATCAACCGAAATGTCCGAAGTTGAAGTTTTATGACGTAGGACAAATGATTCTTGACAATGAGGGGAAGGTAATATCTAAAAAACTTGACCAAAGGATTGCACGTGACTTATTAGTTTGTGCGGTAATTAAGCATGGTATGCCATTTTCTCTTGTTGAATATGATGGGTTTAGAAGTTTTTTGAGCTATGTGAATCCTGAGTTTTCTTGCATTTCTAGAAATACTCTTGTTGCGGATATCGATAAAATCTTTTTGAGGGAGAAAAATAAACTTAAACAAGTTTTGGCAAATACTCCAAATAGAATTTGCTTAACTTTTGATTTGTGGACAACATGCACTAGTGAAGGTTATATTTCTTTGACTGCTCATTTTGTTGATGTTGAATGGAAACTAAATAGTAAAATACTCAATTTTGCTCATATGCCGCCTCCACATTCTGGAGTTGAATTGTCTGCAAAATTGTTTGAGTTTTTGAAAGAGTGTGGGATTGAGAAGAAAGTGTTTTCTTTGACATTGGATAATGCCTCTAGTATTCACAACATGCAAGAAATCTTGAAAGAGCAACTCTGTTATCAGAATGATGGCTTGTTGTGCGAAGGTTAATATTTTCATATTCGTTGTTCCGCTCACATTTTGAATTTAATTGTTCAAGAAGGTCTGAAAGTGGTTGGTGATGCTTTACATAAGATTAGAGATCCTGTTAAGTTTGCTGTTGGTTCAGAGAGTAGGACTAAAAAATTTGAAGAGTGTGTTAGGCAAAGAGTATTGGTTTGCGATTTGATGTGTCTACTCGTTGGAATTCAAAATATATGATGTTAGCTAGTGTCATCAAGTATAAGAAAGCTTTTTCTCTTCTTCATTTGAATGACAAGAATTATAAATATTGTCCTTTAAATGATGATTGGAAGAGGGGAGAAAAAATATGTGACTTCCTTGAGCTTTTTTATGACACTACCAACTTGATCTCCGGCTCTTCTTATCCTACATCGAACTTATATTTTATGCAAGTTTGGAAAACTGAAGTTTTGCTGAAAATAACTTGTGTAATGAAGATGAAGTGATAAGTGATATGTGTAAGAGGATGAAAGGGAAGTTTGACAAATATTCGGCTGAGTATAGTATAGTACTTGCATTTGGGGCTATTCTTGATCCACGAATGAAGCTTGGAATGTTGCATTATTTTTATTCAAAGGTTGAAAATTGTAAGGTCGAAACAGAACAAAAGATCTTACTTGCAAAGGAACAGTTATACAAGCTTTTTGAGGAATATTCTAAAGATAACATGAATTGTGATTACATGACTAGCTCTTCACAACCACCTTCTTTTGTCACATGGGACAAGCCGTATAGAAGCGGGATATCATAGTTTCGTCCCGTCCCGTTATCCCGAATTGACGGCTCTAGTTATATGGATAAATGGCTTTGTTTTTGTTGTGTAGAATATATTTGTGGATCCTTTTGCTGACATGTTATTTTGAATTTGGTTTTATGAATCAGATGGCTGAAGGGAAGCTGGTGATAGGTCTTTCGTGGGAGCCAAAGCTACCTATTCTTCTTCTGTCTGATGCAAAAAGTGGGACTGATTTCAAGACTCAAAATGGACCCGAGAATATTGCAATGTATAAGCCTAATTCAGAGCTTATTGATGAGCTGTTTGTTCCACCTAACGACCCCAGAAAATTGAACAAATTAATGAGAAAGCAAGTCAAAGACGCAACTGGCAAGAGTTGGTAGGTTTGATTTGAATGTGTATGTTTTTTGTTCAACATACTTTTAGTTTCCAATGGATTTGTGTCAGACTTCAATTTGGATTGTTGGTGGAATGTGGACATGTTTGACATGCCCGCCCCTACCATAACACCTGAGTTGAAGAAAGACCTGCAGTTACTGAAGGTATGATCACTTCTTTCTCTCTTGGAATTACTTTTGAGCTAAATATATTGCAAGAGTCTTTATCATAATTATTTTCCCGATTTCCATCTGTAGAGGTACGAATATCAGACATTATTCTTCCAGCAGAAAATAACTGAATGTTGATTAGATGATTATTTCTATGCTATAACAGAGCCTTTCTGTAAAAAGGTAATGGAAAACTACTGGCTATTGCTTGTCTCTGTGTTTTACAAAAAATGGTTACAACGATGCCGGAGGTTTTGGATTGTCGTTTCTTTGGACTATTAATCCCAAATCCAGGGGAACTATTGGTTTTCTTGATTTGTTTGTGCCATTGTTTTTCATTTTGGTGAGTGGTGTTAACTGTTTACTGCTTAGTATCTGTAGTTAGTATTGCAGTTTCTTTTGACATCTTATCAGAAGAGTAATGCCCTTACCATTGGCGTGGTCCAAAAAAATGCCCTACATGAATCTTCATTCTCAACAGTATCATATAATGTATACTTGCAAAAGTAAGAGGTTATAAGATCAATAATATGGGTATATATGCATCTTTGCTACTATTTTTTTCTCAAAAGTAATTTTTTAAGAATTTCAGTAAGTAAATATACTAAATAATGGACATTCACTTAGGGCAGAGGGAATCTTATTTAATATCAGTAATAATTCAATAGAATTCATTGTCTGGAATTTTGTCTTCATAGATTACATACCCAAGACTCCCCAATTCACACAACTTTGACTGCTAAGATGAGTTCTGCATGTAGCGGTAGAAGACAGCTATGGGTGTATGCAAGTCGGCACAGGCGGAGATAGGAATAGGTGAAGGTAGGCAGCTGCCCCCATTAAAACCCCAATTTTATGGGGGTTTTAATGTAATTATGCAAACTTGCTACCATTTATGTGAGGAAATATGCACTATTATATTTTTTGCCCCCTTTTAAAATATGATAGGGGTTTTACAATTTTTGGACAAATATGTTTTGCAATTTTTTGCCCCCATTAATAATTGTCGATTATATTTACCTGAGGGAATGTAGCTCGGTTGTTTCGCTATTGCAATTGTCATGATCTCAGTCATTTCACACTCCGAGGTGACTACTTTGTCTATTTCTTTCATATGGATGTTGACCATCTTTTCTAATGTCTCTTATGAATATAGTTGAGAAACGTCATGGATCTGTAGCGATGCGTGAATTTTGAATAACAGAGTCGCCACTTATTATTTATTTAGGAAAACAATAAGAAAAACCTTAAAAAAGAGATTTGAGGATTCGGGGGTTAAGTTATCGAATGGGTAGGTCGAGGAGCATCCATTCCACCCAATCCGGAGATCGGTCTTGCCAATTGAGTATTATCAATCTTTTTAATTACTAATTAAACAAAGAACAAGAAAACCCTAATCAATTTCTTGATTAGGAATGTCGGATTGTACGCTTCGAGATCGCCTTCATCGATTGAAAGGACTCTAGGCTAATCCTTTTGATGGGATTACACCACTCTAAAAATCAATAGAGAGATTGAGAAGAAGAAGAGAAATAGAGGATTTTACCTTCGGTTTAGGGAGTAATTGATTTAGAACGTGGTTCTAAGATGTCTTCTCGATCGAGAAGCGATTCGGGCAGAGTTTTGACTCAATATGAGAGTCAAATCTTGATGCGGACAGAGCTTCGCCTCAATCCTTGATTCGGGTTTGGATGTTTGTTGATCAACAAGGTTGATAAACAAACTTTAGGTGATTTTAGGGAGGTTTTGTGAGTGATTTGAAGGAATCTTTCGTGGAGAGAAACCAATAAATTGTGTGTGTTGTGTGGAAATCTGAACCTTTAAAACAGTGGAAGTCACCAAGTATTTATAGGGGTTTAAGAGGTAGAGGTGGAGAGGTAAAACACTCCTAGGAAGCTTCCAGAACTCAAATTTGATTAGAGAACCGGATTAGATGAGGTTTATCAAGAAAAGAGTTTGGGACGGAGAAGAATTGTGATTCTGCACATCCTGTCGAGGGGATATCTCGCGCGAGATATGATATCTCGTGCGAGATATATAGTCTGATGACTATTTTGTCCTCTTCAGTTTATTCTGTTAGTCAGTTAGGTCCAAAACTAACGAGGTTAGTTAGAAACTTAACGAAACATGACGAAACTAATGTGCTTTCATCAAAACACAAAAGAGAGACTAAGAGTAGTGTAATCATGATTTATTGGTTCAGAATGGGGTGTCTACAGAGCCCCTCGGCGACAGGTCTTATGAAAGAAGAAGTGTCGTCGATAGAAAAGACATCATTCTGAACATTGGGATGGTCGTGCCGCACGGCTGCCTACGTATCTCTAAGAGAGAATCGGAATTCAAACGTAGTTCGACTCCAAAACACTAAAAAGGCTATTTTAGGTATTTTGAAAAGCATTTTTTGATAATCGAAGAGGGATTTTTTTTGAAAAGGTAAAATCATACTGAGGAATCAAGGACTTGACCCAATTTCGAAGATACCTATTTGTTGATGAAGTTGTTGAAGTGTGCCGCCCGAGGTTGCGACGTTCCCGTTGTTGTTGCACTGGATTTTGTTGTTGCCGAGGTCACGGACTTGAAGTTTCTTTGTCACGAGACTTTGAAGTTGTTGCCGGGTCACGGACTTGAAGTTTCTTTGCCGAGGTCACGGACTTGAAGTTTGCCGTCACAGACTTTGGAAGTTGTTGCCGAGGTCACGGACTTGAAGTTCTTCGCCATCACGGACTTTGTTGATGTTGCCGAGGTTACGGACTTGAGGTTCTTGCCATCACGAGACTTTGTTGGTGTCGCGAGGTCACGGACTTGAAATTTGCTCCCGCCGCGTACTTCTTGATGTTGCCGAGGTCACGGACTTGAAGTTGCCGTCATGAGACTTTGGGTGTCGCCGAGGTTACGGACTTGAGGTTGTCGGTTGAGTAGAGGTTCCGGCCCCGTAATGCAAGGATATATGCATGCTGGTCTCGGATAGACCCGAATGATTCTTACCTTTGTGTACCTGTCAGCACATAAAGATTCCAAGTAGATTTTTTTCAGATTTTAGTTGTTTGACTGGACTTACGTGGTGGTGCTCACGTCTGTTCGTGTGAATGGCCGGTCGGACATTTTGGTGGTGAGTTTTATGTATGAGTATAGGGTATATGGATATGTATAGGGACATTTGTATGGATTTGTATTTGAGATGGGTGAATCCCGTTTATGAAGGTGAACTTGTGTTTGACAAGTTGGGACCCAATCAGGTTTTGCAGAATCTGTTGCTAGTCAGCGAGGTTGTATTGTTGTAGAATTTCGTTCGATGAGTATCCTTGTGTGAACCCATCTAGGTCTGTTGAGAATCTTCATTCTTACTTCTCCTTGAGTCGTGTCTCTAGGAGGCAAACGACTACACATCTGTCGACTGTCGTAATGGCTCTATGTCCAAGGCCCTTTGGTGTCTCAAGCCCCAAGTTGCTTGCAAGTGGTAGATGACTTTGTGAACAGGCTTGTGAAGCTGCTCTCTTTGATTTGAAGGTGATCGAAGAAGACTCTCCTTGTTGGTTTAATTTGAAAAGATCGAATGATGTCCGATGAAGAAGGCTGAAGAATACTCTCCCTTTGTCCTTTGATTTTTTTCTTAGTGCGCACCTGGTTTTTGCCTAGACCGCCCTTTCGGGTTTTCAATCTAGCGGGCATCTCTTTTGCGTCTTTTTTTTTTCATTTTTCTTTGATAGTATGTAACTCGAAGAGAACTCAGAGAGAGAAAATCTTATTGAGGAGATAAATGAGATCTCAAGCTAGTTTAGGAGAGACGGACTCTATTCATTGGAAGGTGATCCAAGCATTAACTTTTTGGAGAAGTTTATTCTCACGATGATGAGAGTGAGAAGCAAAGAGGAAAGCCCCTAATGTAGATTTGATTGTTTTGAAGAGTTGAAATAGAGGTTGACTGGGGGAGGAAAGAATGGGAAGCCCCAGTTTTGATGCTTGGATTTCAAGAGTGTGTATGAGAACGGCTAACAGGAAGCCCCTAGACTCAACAAGAAATGCTAGTTGGCTCAAGGATCTAGAAAAGTTATTCTACCTTTTAATGGACCGTGTATCATCTAGAAGTTTCTAAATAAGTTTGAGAAGAAAGCCAATCATTAGTATGACTTAAGGGTAAACATTTTCTTGATACCGAAAGTCTTCTTCACTTGATGTAGGAGGATTTTTGAGAAATCCTCTTTTCTTTCGTTGGTATCGCTTGACTCCTCTTCTTTGTGGGAGAGACCTTCTTGCCTTTGTTGAAATTCTATCCTTGTTGTGGGGCGATGAGAGGCTTGAGAGTTTTTTTTTTTTTTTCGATGCTCTATTTTTGCCAAGGACGAATTGAGAATTTTCGTCCTAGCGAGCTTTTTTTTTTTTTTTTTGTACTCTCAAAGCCTTGAGTTGAGTAGCCCCACTCTTCTTGGGATGAATGTTGACAAAGATCACCTTTGTCTTTCTTCGCTTGTTGATCTTTGACTTTCAGTAGGGGTAATGTTTAGCCCTTAAGCTTCCTAAGGACAACTTTCTTCTTAAATTTGCTTAGAAGTCTCTATTTTTGCGATGATTTAGGAAATGGAGGGTCCATTATTTTGCATGAATTAGATGATATTCGTGAGGTAGAACAACCTTAGGGAAAGTGTATAGGAAAATGACTTTGATTAATTGAGAAATTTAAGAACAGACTCGATAGTTTAGAAGACACAAACTAGAGGAGGTGAGAAGTACTAGAAAGACAGAACGACTCTTCGAGTTCATACTTGAAAATTTAAATCCTAATCTACTTCTATCAAAGGAGAAAGGGAGAGGATAGTTGTAGCCCCAAAGTGGTAAGTGTAGATTTCTTCTTGGAGCTTCATCTTCTTCATGGAGTACGAGGGAGAGGATTGGTGATGACGTTGGGACGTTCTAGATCTCCATTATCCAAAGAGGTCTTGTATGATGTCCTTCAAGTGGTGGCAAGAGTTGGTGTCTTGGCCGGTGAAGTTGTGGTACTTGCAGAATAAGTGATGAGCATGATTCGGACCCATATCCTTCGGAGGACCACCTTCCCTTGGTTTGATTTTTTCATTCTGGACAAGCACATCGAAGAGTTCTTCTTGAGCGATTCCTTCAATTTTGTCGTAGTGCCTCTTTTTCTTTTCGGGAGGAGGGACGGGCAATAATACTTTCCGGCGTTGGGCGGTGAGTGCAATAAGCGTTGACTGAAGCATCACCCTTATTTGTAGCAGGTTTGTTGTAGCGGAAAGTACTTTCCTTCTTTTTGCTGTTTAGGAAGTCGTCAACCCTAATGCCGGACTCGAGGAGTTCATTGAAACTAGGAAAGTAGTTACCGGCGAGCTTCTCTTGAAATTCATCACGGAGGCATTGGAGGAAGATGTGGATTTGCTCTTTGAGAGTAGGCCTTTCGACGATTTCGGTGAGTTTGAGTCTGTCTTCTAGCAAATTCAGCAAAGGACTCGGTTGGCATGTTGTTTGGTTTGTTCAAGATCCCTCCTAGTAGGGCGGTAGGTGGCGTTGTCTTCAAACTGCCTTTGGAAGACTAAACATGCGGATGACCAATCAAGCCTTGTAGTCGTAGGAAGAGACATGTACCAATCCCTTACGGCACCTTCTAAAGTTTGAGGAAAGCATTGGGCCAAGATTGTGTTGTCAACGCCCATTGGAAGTACGGCCCAAGTGTAGGTCTCAACATGAGCTCGAGGACAGTAGTACCATTGAACTTGGCAATATCGGGTGTCTTGTACTTGCGAGGAAACTTAGTGATGGATTGTTGAAGAGCATCGGATCAAATGGAACGAATGACCCTTTGGAAGTGTCAAGAGTTGCAAGCTTCTTTCGAGGTAGTTCTTAGTAACATGGTCACCAAGTTTAGTAGTTTCACCACTGCCTTCTTTCTTGGTTTTAGCACCCTTGGAGTTATGTTCCTCATCATCTGAGGAGGATGAGGAAGAGGAGGAATCGGATTCTTCCTTTTTCTTGCTTGACTTGTTGGTTTTTCTATTCTTTTTGGTGTAGGATTCCTCTTCATCGGAGGAGGATTCCACTTTCTGCTTTTGCTTTCTTCCTTTCTTGACTTTCAAATCGTTGAGTTCCTTCATGAGGGCGGCCATTTGGGCATTTTGCTCATCAATTTGCTTACTTTGTTCATCCAACCTAGTCGTGGCTTCGATGAGTTGGACCTTAGCATCGTTGAAATCGGCCTCGGTGGTAGAAGGAGAAGCCAGACATCGTGTCGAAGCTTTGGCGAAGAACCTAGACGATGTAGCAAGTGTTAAACCATGATCGAGTCCCAACAAGCTCGAGTGAATAGGGTGAATGAAGGCTTGAAGGTTTGAAGGCTTTGGCCAAAACACGAAAAGACCGAACACTTATCTCGTACGCAGGCAAGTAGTCTCGCG
>JAFEMH010008344.1:0-43701 GCA_022495995.1 Adenophora triphylla var. japonica | reverse complement strand
TTTTCGACTCCTCAATTATTTTATAAAAATTTTTTTTTTTTTAAATTTTTACATCAAAATTCATAATTTTTTTTTTCCTTTAATTAGAGACTAAGTTCATTTAATTTTGGCCACAAAAAAACAACATTCTTTTTTTAAATATAAATTTCTTAATTATCCTTTCTTTATTTTTCTTTTTAATTTTTCAATATCTTTTTTTAAAATTAATTAAGTGTGAAGTATATTTTTTTATTATAAATGATGATAATAATAATTATAATTTTACTTTTTTAATATAAATTATTGTTTGTAATGTTAGTTCTTTCTGCTTCAAAATCCGACATTAATTTCTTAAACATATTAAGTAATAGTGTCTTTAAAATATTCCTAGATCTAATATATTAATTTATTTTTTTACCCGAAGTAGTATTATTTTGTAAAAATTAATGCTTATAATGCTCGCCTTCGTGTTAGAAAATAAATATTAATTTTTGATACAAGTAAATCTTATCAGTCAAATGAAGCATTATTTTTTCGATATAGAAAGTAATTAGTATTAATTATGGGATGAAAGTAATATTCATTTTTGAATTGAAGAAATTTTTTTATCTTAAAAAGTAGAATTTTTTTATATGTCAAAAAAAAAGAATGAACATTGCTTTTCTTCGTCTCAATCAACATTTTAAAAAATAATACTACTTTATTCGCCTAAATAATTAATGTAATATTTTCGTACGAAAACACTAACATTACAAACATTAATTGCAAGAGGCGAATGAAGTAGTATTATTTTTGGATTAATCATTTCGAATCGAAAGTAATATTCATTTTTGAAATATTGTAATATTAGTGCCTTCTGCTTCAAAATATGACATTATTTTTTTAAACAACTTAAGTAATATTTTATAAAATATTCATTGAGATGAAGATGGTTTTTTATTTTTTAGCCTGAAGTTGTATTATTTTGTAAAAATTAATCTTTTATAATGTTTTGTGTCTTTGTGTGTATAAAAATAAATATTATTTTTTGAGACAAGTAAATTCCTTGAGGTAAAGAAAGCAATTTTCTTTGATATATAAAGTAGTATTAATTATGGGACGAACGTGTAATATTCATTTTTTTAATTGAAGTAATTTTTTTCCTTAAAAAGTTGAATTCTTTTTTATGTCCAAGAAAAATTAACATTGCTTCCTTTGGCTCAATGAATATCTTAAAAAAAAATAATACTACTTTTTATTCGCCTAAAAATTAATGTCATATTCTGATATGAATGCACTAACATTACAAAACATTAATTGCAGAGGCGAATGAAGTAAGTATTAGGTTATAAAATATTAATTGGGATGAAGAGAATAATGCTCATTTTGGAAAATAAATAAGGAATAAGCCATATATTATTTTTAAAGGTTATTCATTTATTTGAATCGAAAGTAATATTCATTTTTGAAATGTTGTAATGTTAGTGCCTTCGTTTCAAAATATGACATTACTTTTTAAATAACTTAAGTAATATTTTATAAAATATTCATTGGGATGAAGATGGTATTTTATTTTTTTTAGCCAAAGTAGTATTATTTTCTAAAAATTAATGTTTATAATGTTAGTGTCATTGTTCAGCAAATAAATATTAATTATTTGGAAAAGTAATCTATCTATCTATCTTCTATACTCACAATATAACAACAGTGGATCGTCAAGAGTTGGAGCCTCAAAAACCAAGGGCAATTTAGTCAGCTTTCACTGCGGTAAGGCAATTTTGAAGATAAAACACGAAAGAAACTGGAAAACTTACCGTCATTCAATACCATTCATAATGTAACATTTTTATCCACAATGGCATTCTTTTGAAGAAACAAGTGTTCCGCTTTGTCTTAATGCCGCGCTATCAAAGGTCCCAAATCCAAATAACATTCATAAATAACATTTAGAGAAATAATAAAATTATAAAAAATGTTATTAAATTGCTAACAAAATGCTATGTTAAAAATTTGTTGGTGTATGTTTAATTAAATCCATTATCGATGCAGTAATCAATAAAATATCATTACCTTATTTTCGTATCCAACTCTTTAATATATTTTTTATGACTCTAACATTGCTCCTAACATTCATATTCGGGTTTCTAATTGCTAAATAGAAAGTTCTTTCAATAAATACCCACAAAAGTATTTGAGAAAAGTTTTTTTTTTTTTTTTCCAAGAACGATTGAGAGAGCTTTTCAGCAATCATGTATGCGTAGTTTAAATTGTGTACATATAATTTAACTATGCTTTAAATATATATATTTATTTTGTGACCTTATTTTAATATATGTACCGACAGTATGCGACAATGTAGTATTTAAAAAATTATAATGTAATAAACATCTCAGTATTTTTATTGTATTTAATTAAATTTTAATCTTCTAAACGTTATTAACTTTCCGTGCATCGCACGGGTGTACTGCTAGTTTCTGATAATATTGACATACACTTCAATCAAAATTATAAAAATGATGGTCATCTTTTCCGATATTCGTCTTTATAAATACACAATATTTTGAGACAAATAGAAAAATAGACAAATTTATTAATACTTTATTTACTATGCTTAAAAAAAAAAAAAAAAAGTAGAGAAAAAAATTAAATAAATTGTTTGATTAATCGGAACTAAAATTATTTTGTTTCTTATTTTTTAATTTGGTTAAAAATTATGAGAGTCAGAAATTACACGTGGCCTAAAGAGGGCGCGTGGAATGCATTAGGTTTTTTTTTGTTAACATACTGGGCACATGTCAATGTCCGTTTGTGAAAGGGGGCAATATCGACATTTCCTTCTCTATTGCGTACAGTACTTCACGCAGACCGACAATCTGTAAGCGATTATGCAGTTTTTTTTTTCCTTTTATTTTTTAAGAATTTTGACACGTCTCGCATTCCTTTGATCGTCGTTTGAATTTTCGATTTTTTTTTACATCCGATTTCTTTACCCTCGACTATTTTTAAGTATCATATTTTTTTTTTTTCTTTTTACACCAAAATTCAAAAAAAAAAAAATTTCTTTAAATAGATACTTCTTTTCATTTGATTTGGATGTGAGAAAAAGAAACCCTCTTTTTTTAAATCATTTACTATCCACTTTGTTTGGGTAATTGTTCATAGATTTTTCATCCTAACCGAGTAAACTTCTACAAAATTGTGTCCTCTGCTATTTTAAAACTTAAGTGCAAGTATTTTTATATATAGAGAGAGATAGCGATTTATAGAATCTAATTCTTTTTATGCTTATTTCTAAAACTATATTATATATTCACTTCTAATATGAGATTTAAATTAATGAAAAAAAATACCCTAATGCATTCACGCACTCTCTCTTTAGACCGCCGTGTATTTTACGGCTCTCATAATTTTAACCAATAAAAAAATAAGAAACAAAAATAAATCATTTGCTATCCACTTTATTCTTTTGGGTAATTGTTCATAGATTTTCATTCCTAACCAAGTAACCTCACAAATGTGCTGAATCATTATATTTTAAAACTTATGCAAAAGTATTTTTTATATATATAGGAGAGATAAATAAGTTATAAATCTCAATTATTTTATACTTCTCAATACTTTTTTTTTTCATTTTAAAAATATATTATATTCACTTCTATTATGCGCCTTAAATTAATAAAAAAATTAAACCAAGAAACTAATCTAATTTTGGACTAAAATTTTAATTCTCTAATAAATATCCAAGAAATAATTCAACAATTGTGTTAAATAAAAAAAAATCTCCAAACCCCTCCACTACCTCATCAAACCCAAGTAACCCAACCCAACCCACTTCTTCGTCACCCTATTTTAAAATACCAATTTCTCACTATCTGATATTTTTAAGAATATTAGCATGCACTTCAATCAAAATTTTTAAAATGATGACGATCTTTCCTCATATATTCGTCTTCATTAATAATTTATTTTTTACTATGTTTCAATTTTTTTAAATAAAAATAAATAAATTGTTTGATGTATCAAATTAAAATAAACCCAATAACCATATTATCCATTCCAACTCATTATCACCATACTCCTCATTAATTTTATTTTATTTTTATATATTCTTTATTTTTATAATTGGTAAAATTAATATTATTATCATTATCATTTATAATTAAAAAAATACTTCACATTTGACTCGAAAACATATTGAAAAATGAAGAAGGAAAATTAACGAAAGGATAATTAAGGAATTTATAATATTTTCTTAAAAAAATGGTTTTTTTTGTTATGTGTCCAAATCAAATGAAAATAGTCTCTATTTTAAAGAGGATTTTTTTATGAATTTTGGTGTAAAAAAAATTAAAAAATTAAATTTATTATAAAAATAATTTCGGTAAAAGAAAATTAAGGGTTAAAAAAAAACAAAAAATTGAATCGACCCAATGCACAGAAAATGCCCAAGTGTCCAAACCAAAAAAAAAAACAACCAAATTCCTCTTGCATTCCACTGCGTCCTTGTACAAGTGGCAAGTGAATCGGAACTTCCTTGCTGGAAGGAAATGACCACAATGCCCTCCACTCACACCTTGGTTGACACATGTCCAAATTTCCAAAAAAAAAAAAAAAAAAAAAAAAACAACCCAATCACAACATGCCACATATCAATTCAGCCCACTTTTTTTGGTAAAGTTTGCCATGAAAGCGTGGAAAAGACTAAAATGCCCCTCAAACCTCTTTTTATTTACCAAAACCTTATTATTATATATTTATAGATTATTATCATTTATAATTTAAAATAAATACTTCACACTTATTTAATTTTTTACTTCTACAAAGACCATGAAAAATAAAAAACTACAATCATCAAATTAAAAAAAAAGGAGGAATGCATTCACGCGCCTCTTTAGGCCCGGAGGCAATATAATGACTCTCATAATTTTAACCAATAAAAAATAAGAAACAAAATAAACGTCATTTACTATCCATTTTTATTTGGATAATTGTTAATATAAGTAATTACTCCCCCATCTCACTTATTAAATAGAAACCAAAACCCACATTCATCACAATTCATGATATATATATATATATATATATATATATATATATATATATATATATATATATATATATATATATATATATAATCAACACCATCTCCAACTCTCATCATCCTATATCCTTGACCTAACTTTTTATTTTATTTTTATATTCTTGATTTTTTTTACACCAAAAAAATAAGAAACAAAACAAATCATTTACTATCCACTTTAATTGGGTAATTATTAATAAAATTAATTAATATTTTATTTACTATAGCTTCAATTTTTTTAAATAAAAATAAATAAATTGTTTGATGTATCGAACTTAAAATAAACCAATAACCATATATACCCTTCCAACTCATTATTATCCTATACCCTTTTATCAATTTTATGTATATATATATATAAAAAGAAATATGATTCTTTTTAAATAGAAAACTTTCCCTTAACTCATGCTCGTACATATAAAAAAAAATGTGTAATATTTATTTAGGATTAACTCCTTATGAACATAATTATGATATTTATTATCAATTTAGCCTAATTTAAATTTTTGAGAAGAAAAAATAAAATTTCAAAAAATACTAACACCATTGCGTTAAATAAAAAAAAAAAAAGTTTTCCCAAGCACTACACTTTCACTGCGTCAAACACTACGCCACCCCCACTTATTAAATAGAAACTCAAACCCACATTCATCATGACACTTCATCCACATATATATATATATATATATATATATATATATATATATATATATATATATATATATATATATATATATATATATATATATATATATATATATTATATTCAATAATCATATACTCCCTCTCCGTCCCGGAAAACCTTCTCCATTTTGAATAGTAGCAAGTCAATCGACGCCTTGGAGCTTTTGACCAAACTTTAATATCAATCTATTAATTCTAATGAGAATTTTAATAATTGCATATTGATAAATCATCGTCAGTATATTTTATGGATAAACAATTTGTTAGATTTTTATTATGATAAGTAAAGTCTGATATTAAAGTTTGGTCAAAGTGGTTGAGCTTTCAGTTGAACTGAAGATTCGTATGCTAACCGGGTAAGGTTTTATGGGTGGAGGGAGTATACTTTATAAATACGCTTGATGATTTTGTTTTATACATATTCAAAACTATTCCAACTCATCATCCTATATCCCATCACTTTTAATTTATTTTATATTTTTTTATGTAGTAAAATTATTATTATTATTATTATTATTATTATCATTTATAATTAAAAAAATTAATTTACACTTAATTAATTTTCACTAAAAAGAAAAAACAGTAAAGGATAATTAACAAATTTATATTAAAAGGAGGTTTTTTTTCTTTGTCAAAATCAAATGAAAGAAGTATATATTTAAAGAGAAAAAGAAATTATGAATATTGGTGTAAAAAAAAATATAATATATTTTTAAAAGAGATTTTTTTATTATCATTTATAATTAAAAAAATGACTTTAAACTTAATTAATTTTCACTAAAAAAAATTGAAAAATTAGTTAAGAATAGTTAACAAATTTATATTTAAAAAAGGGGATTTTTTTTTGTCCAAATCAAATGAAAGAAGTCTCTATTTAAAGAGAAAAAAAAAATCTTGAATTTTGGTGAAAAAAATAAAAAAATTAATTTAATATATAATAATTGAGGTAAAAGAAATGGGATAATTTTTTATTTTCGAAATTCGTCCCAAAATGAGGAGATGACATGTGTCAAAATGAAAAAGGCGGACTAAACGCGCCTTTGTCGGGGAGTCCTTCCCACGCGCCAAGGAAAAGACATAATTGCCCCTCCCCCATCAGACGACACGTGTTCCTTTTTTTTTAAAAAAAAAATAAAATTTATTTTTGGCCATTCATGGCTTGCCACATCATTTCTCAGACCTCTTTTTTGCCATTTTGCCATTGCTTGAATTGACGAAAATGCCCCTCAATCTCTCAAAATTTACCTAAAGCTTGTTATTATATAGTTATAGAGAAAAAGAAACCCTCTTTTTTTAAATCATTTACTATCCACTTTGTTTGGGTAATTGTTCATAGATTTTCAATCCTAACCGAGTAACTACAAATGTGTCCTCGGTTATTTTAAAACTTATGCAAGTATTTTTATATATAGAGAGAGATAGCGATTTATAACTAATTCTTTTATGCTTATTTCTAAAACTATATTATATTCACTTCTAATATGAGATTTAAATTAATGAAAAAAAAATACCCTAATGCATTCACGCACCTCTTTAGACCCGTGTATTTTACTCTCATAATTTTAACCAATAAAAATAAGAAACAAAATAAATCATTTACTATCCACTTTATTTGGGTAATTGTTCATAGATTTTCAATCCTAACCAAGTAACTACAAATGTGCCATCATTTATTTTAAAACTTATGCAAGTATTTTTATATATATAGAGAGATAGCGAGTTATAACTAATTATTTTATACTTATTTTTAAAAATATATTATATTCACTTCTATTATGCGTCTTAAATTAATAAAAAAATTAAACCAAGAAACTAATCTAATTTTGGACTAAAATTTTAATTCTCTAATAAATATCCAAGAAATAATTCAACAATTGTGTTAAATAAAAAATCCCCAAACCCTCCACTACCTCATCAAACCCAACCCAACCCAACCCACTTCTTTCGTCACCCTATTTTAAAATACCAATTTCTACTATCTATATTTTTAAGAATATTAGCATGCACTTCAATCAAAATTTTTAAAATGATGACGATCTTTTCCCGATATTCGTCTTCATTAATAATTTATTTACTATGCTTCAATTTTTTTTAAATAAAATAAATAAATTGTTTGATGTATCAAATTAAAATAAACCCAATAACCATATTATCCATTCCAACTCATTATCACATACCCCATTAATTTTATTTTATTTTATATTCTTTATTTTTATAATTGGTAAAATTAATATTATTATCATTATCATTTATAATTAAAAAAATACTTCACATTTGACTCAAAACATATTGAAAAATGAAGAAGGAAAATTAACAAAGGATAATTAAGGAATTTATATTTTAAAAAAATGGTTTTTTGTTATGTGTCCAAATCAAATGAAAATAGTCTCTATTTAAAGAGGATTTTTTTTATGAATTTTGGTGTAAAAAATTAAAAATTAATTTATTATAAAATAATTTCGGTAAAAGAAATGGGTTAAAAAAAAACAAAAATTGAATCACCCAATAAGAAAATGCCAAGTGTCCAAACCAAAAAAAAACAACCAAATTCCTCTCGCATTCACGCGTCCTTGTACGTGCGTGAATCGAACTCGCCAAAGGAAATGACCACAATGCCCTCCACTTTCACACGGTTGACACATGTCCAAATTTCCAAAAAAAAAAAAAACAACCCAATCACAACATGCCACATATCAATTCAAATTTCATTTTTTGCAAGTTTGCCATGACGTGAAAAGACTAAAATGCCCCCTCAAACCTCTTTTATTTACCAAAACCTTATTATTATATATTTATAGATTATTATCATTTATAATTTAAAATAAATACTTCACACTTATTTAATTTTTACTACAAAGACCATGAAAAATAAAAAACTACAATCATCAAATTAAAAAAGAATGCATTCACGCGCCTCTTTAGGCCCGTGCAATATACGACTCTCATAATTTTAACCAATAAAAAATAAGAAACAAAATAAATCATTTACTATCCATTTTATTTGGATAATTGTTAATATAAGTAATTACCCCATCTCACTTATTAAATAGAAACCAAAATCCACATTCATCACAATTCATGATATATATATATATATATATATATATATATATATATATATATATATATATATATATATATATATATATATATATATATATATAATTCAACACCATTCCAACTCATCATCCTATATCCAACCACTTTTATTTTATTTTATATTCTTGATTTTTTTTACACCAAAAATAAGAAACAAAACAAATCATTTACTATCCACTTTAATTGGGTAATTATTAATAAAATTAATTAATATTTTATTTACTATGCTTCAATTTTTTTTAAATAAAATAAATAAATTGTTTGATGTATCGAACTAAAATAAACCAATAACCATATTACCCCTTCCAACTCATTATCCTATACCCCATCAATTTTATGTATATATATATATAAAAAGAAATATGATTCTTTTTAAATGAAAACTTTCCCTTAACTCATGCTCGTACATATAAAAAAATGTGTAATATTTATTTAGATTAACTCCTTATGAACATAATTATGATATTTATTATCAATTTAGCTAATTTAATTTTGAGAAGAAAAATAAAATTTCAAAAAATACTAACAATTGCGTTAAATAAAAAAAGTTTTCCCAAGCACTACACTCACTCGTAAAACACTGCGCCACCCCACTTATTAAATAGAAACTCAAACCCACATTCATCACACTCATCCCTATATATATATATATATATATATATATATATATATATATATATATATATATATATATATATATATATTATATTCAATAATCATATACTCCCTCCGTCCCATAAACCTTCTCCATTTTGAATAGTAGCAAGTCAATCGACGCCGACTTTGACCAAACTTTAATATCAATCTATTAATTCTAATGAAATTTTAATAATTGCTATTGATAAATCATTCGGTTATTTTATGGATAACAATTGTTAGATTTTTATTATGATAAGTAAATTGATATTAAAGTTTGGTCAAAGTTGAGCTTGGTTGAACTGAGTTCGTAGTAACCGGGTAAGGTTTTATGGGTCGGAGGGAGTATACTTTATAAATACGCAATGATTTTGTTTATACATATTCAAAACTATTCCAACTCATCATCCTATATCCCATCACTTTTAATTTATTTTATATTTTTTTATGTAGTAAAATTATTATTATTATTATTATTATTATTATCATTTATAATTAAAAAAATTAATTTACACTTAATTAATTTTCACTAAAAAGAAAAAAAAACAGTAAAGGATAATTAACAAATTTATATTAAAAAGGGAGGTTTTTTTTTCTTTGTCAAAATCAAATGAAAGAAGTATATATTTAAAGAGAAAAAGAAATTATGAATATTGGTGTAAAAAAAAATATAATATATTTTTAAAAGAGATTTTTTTATTATCATTTATAATTAAAAAAAATGACTTTAAACTTAATTAATTTTCACTAAAAAAAATTGAAAAATTAGTTAAGAATAGTTAACAAATTTATATTTAAAAAAGGGGATTTTTTTTTTGTCCAAATCAAATGAAAGAAGTCTCTATTTAAAGAGAAAAAAAATCTTGAATTTTGGTGAAAAAAAAAAAAAATTAATTTAATATATAATAATTGAGGTAAAAGAAATGGGATAATTTTTTATTTTCGAAATTCGTCCAGCAAATGAGGAGATGACATGTGTCAAAAAAAAATGAAAAAGGCGGACTAAACGCGCCTTTGTCGGGGAGTCCTTCCCACGCGCCAAGGAAAAGACATAATTGCCCCTCCCCCATCAGACGACACGTGTTCCTTTTTTTTTTTTTTTTAAATAAAATTTATTTTTGGCCATTCATGGCTTGCCACATCATTTCTCAGACCTCTTTTTTGCCATTTTGCCATTGCTTGAATTGACGAAAATGCCCCTCAATCTCTCAAAATTTACCTAAAGCTTGTTATTATATAGTTATAGAGAAAAAGAAACCCTCTTTTTTTAAATCATTTACTATCCACTTTGTTTGGGTAATTGTTCATAGATTTTCAATCCTAACCGAGTAACTACAAATGTGTCCTCGGTTATTTTAAAACTTATGCAAGTATTTTTATATATAGAGAGAGATAGCGATTTATAACTAATTCTTTTATGCTTATTTCTAAAACTATATTATATTCACTTCTAATATGAGATTTAAATTAATGAAAAAAAAATACCCTAATGCATTCACGCACCTCTTTAGACCCGTGTATTTTACGGCTCTCATAATTTTAACCAATAAAAATAAGAAACAAAATAAATCATTTACTATCCACTTTATTTGGGTAATTGTTCATAGATTTTCAATCCTAACCAAGTAACTACAAATGTGCCATCATTTATTTTAAAACTTATGCAAGTATTTTTATATATATAGAGAGATAGCGAGTTATAACTAATTATTTTATACTTATTTTTAAAAATATATTATATTCACTTCTATTATGCGTCTTAAATTAATAAAAAATTAAACCAAGAAACTAATCTAATTTTGGACTAAAATTTTAATTCTCTAATAAATATCCAAGAAATAATTCAACAATTGTGTTAAATAAAAAAAAATCCCCAAACCCTCCACTACCTCATCAAACCCAACCCAACCCAACCCACTTCTTCGTCACCCTATTTTAAAATACCAATTTCTACTATCTATATTTTTAAGAATATTAGCATGCACTTCAATCAAAATTTTTAAAATGATGACGATCTTTCCCGATATTCGTCTTCATTAATAATTTATTTACTATGCTTCAATTTTTTTTAAATAAAATAAATAAATTGTTTGATGTATCAAATTAAAATAAACCCAATAACCATATTATCCATTCCAACTCATTATCACATACCCCATTAATTTTATTTTATTTTATATTCTTTATTTTTATAATTGGTAAAATTAATATTATTATCATTATCATTTATAATTAAAAAAAATACTTCACATTTGACTCAAAACATATTGAAAAATGAAGAAGGAAAATTAACAAAGGATAATTAAGGAATTTATATTTTAAAAAAATGGTTTTTTGTTATGTGTCCAAATCAAATGAAAACAGTCTCTATTTAAAGAGGATTTTTTTTATGAATTTTGGTGTAAAAAAAAATTAAAAAATTAATTTATTATAAAATAATTTCGGTAAAAGAAATGGGTTAAAAAAACAAAAATTGAATCAGCCCAATAAGAAAATGCCAAGTGTCCAAACCAAAAAAAAAAAAACAACCAAATTCCTCTCGCATTCACGCGTCCTGTACGTGCGTGAATCGAACTCGCCAGTGAAATGACCACAATGCCCTCCACCACACGGTTGACACATGTCCAAATTTCCAAAAAAAAAAAACAACCCAATCACAACATGCCACATATCAATTCAGCCCATTTTTTTGCAAGTTTGCCATGACGTGAAAAGACTAAAATGCCCTCAAACCTCTTTTTATTTACCAAAACCTTATTATTATATATTTATAGATTATTATCATTTATAATTTAAAATAAATACTTCACACTTATTTAATTTTTACTACAAAGACCATGAAAAATAAAAACTACAATCATCAAATTAAAAAAGAATGCATTCACGCGCCTTTTAGGCCCGTGCAATATACGACTCTCATAATTTTAACCAATAAAAAATAAGAAACAAAATAAATCATTTACTATCCATTTTATTTGGATAATTGTTAATATAAGTAATTACCCCATCTCACTTATTAAATAGAAACCAAAATCCACATTCATCACAATTCATGATATATATATATATATATATATATATATATATATATATATATATATATATATATATATATATATATATATATATATATATATATATAATTCAACACCATTCCAACTCATCATCCTATATCCAACCACTTTTATTTTATTTTATATTCTTGATTTTTTTACACCAAAAAATAAGAAACAAAACAAATCATTTACTATCCACTTTAATTGGGTAATTATTAATAAAATTAATTAATATTTTATTTACTATGCTTCAATTTTTTTTAAATAAAATAAATAAATTGTTTGATGTATCGAACTAAAATAAACCAATAACCATATTACCCCTTCCAACTCATTATCCTATACCCCATCAATTTTATGTATATATATATATAAAAAGAAATATGATTCTTTTTAAATGAAAACTTTCCCTTAACTCATGCTCGTACATATAAAAAAATGTGTAATATTTATTTAGATTAACTCCTTATGAACATAATTATGATATTTATTATCAATTTAGCTAATTTAATTTTGAGAAGAAAAATAAAATTTCAAAAAATACTAACAATTGCGTTAAATAAAAAAAGTTTTCCCAAGCACTACACTCACTCGTAAAACACTGCGCCACCCCACTTATTAAATAGAAACTCAAACCCACATTCATCACACTCATCCCTATATATATATATATATATATTATATTCAATAATCATATACTCCCTCCGTCCCGGAAAACCTTCTCCATTTTGAATAGTAGCAAGTCAATCGACGCCGACTTTGACCAAACTTTAATATCAATCTATTAATTCTAATGAAATTTTAATAATTGCTATTGATAAATCATTCGGTTATTTTATGGATAACAATTGTTAGATTTTTATTATGATAAGTAAATTGATATTAAAGTTTGGTCAAAGTTGAGCTTGGTTGAACTGAGTTCGTAGTAACCGGGTAAGGTTTTATGGGTCGGAGGGAGTATACTTTATAAATACGCAATGATTTTGTTTATACATATTCAAAACTATTCCAACTCATCATCCTATATCCCATCACTTTTAATTTATTTTATATTTTTTTATGTAGTAAAATTATTATTATTATTATTATTATTATTATTATCATTTATAATTAAAAATTAATTTACACTTAATTAATTTTCACTAAAAAGAAAAAAAAACAGTAAAGGATAATTAACAAATTTATATTAAAAAGGGAGGTTTTTTTTTTCTTTGTCAAAATCAAATGAAAGAAGTATATATTTAAAGAGAAAAAGAAATTATGAATATTGGTGTAAAAAAAAATATAATATATTTTTAAAAGAGATTTTTTTATTATCATTTATAATTAAAAAAAAATGACTTTAAACTTAATTAATTTTCACTAAAAAAAAATTGAAAAATTAGTTAAGAATAGTTAACAAATTTATATTTAAAAAAGGGGATTTTTTTTTGTCCAAATCAAATGAAAGAAGTCTCTATTTAAAGGGAAAAAAAAATCTTGAATTTTGGTGAAAAAAAAAAAAAATTAATTTAATATATAATAATTGAGGTAAAAGAAATGGGATAATTTTTTATTTTCGAAATTGGCCCAAAGAAATGAGGAGATGACATGTGTCAAAAAAAATGAAAAAGGCGGACTAAACGCGCCTTTGTCGGGGAGTCCTTCCCACGCGCCAAGGAAAAGACATAATTGCCCCTCCCCCATCAGACGACACGTGTTCCTTTTTTTTTTTTTTTTAAATAAAATTTATTTTTGGCCATTCATGGCTTGCCACATCATTTCTCAGACCTCTTTTTTGCCATTTTGCCATTGCTTGAATTGACGAAAATGCCCCTCAATCTCTCAAAATTTACCTAAAGCTTGTTATTATATAGTTATAGAGAAAAAGAAACCCTCTTTTTTTAAATCATTTACTATCCACTTTGTTTGGGTAATTGTTCATAGATTTTCAATCCTAACCGAGTAACTACAAATGTGTCCTCGGTTATTTTAAAACTTATGCAAGTATTTTTATATATAGAGAGAGATAGCGATTTATAACTAATTCTTTTATGCTTATTTCTAAAACTATATTATATTCACTTCTAATATGAGATTTAAATTAATGAAAAAAAAATACCCTAATGCATTCACGCACCTCTTTAGACCCGTGTATTTTACGGCTCTCATAATTTTAACCAATAAAAAAATAAGAAACAAAATAAATCATTTACTATCCACTTTATTTGGGTAATTGTTCATAGATTTTCAATCCTAACCAAGTAACTACAAATGTGCCATCATTTATTTTAAAACTTATGCAAGTATTTTTATATATATAGAGAGATAGCGAGTTATAACTAATTATTTTATACTTATTTTTAAAAATATATTATATTCACTTCTATTATGCGTCTTAAATTAATAAAAAAATTAAACCAAGAAACTAATCTAATTTTGGACTAAAATTTTAATTCTCTAATAAATATCCAAGAAATAATTCAACAATTGTGTTAAATAAAAAAAAAATCCCCAAACCCTCCACTACCTCATCAAATCCAACCCAACCCAACCCACTTCTTCGTCACCCTATTTTAAAATACCAATTTCTACTATCTATATTTTTAAGAATATTAGCATGCACTTCAATCAAAATTTTTAAAATGATGACGATCTTTCCCGATATTCGTCTTCATTAATAATTTATTTACTATGCTTCAATTTTTTTTAAATAAAATAAATAAATTATTTGATGTATCAAATTAAAATAAACCCAATAACCATATTATCCATTCCAACTCATTATCACATACCCCATTAATTTTATTTTATTTTATATTCTTTATTTTTATAATTGGTAAAATTAATATTATTATCATTATCATTTATAATTAAAAAAAATACTTCACATTTGACTCAAAACATATTGAAAAATGAAGAAGGAAAATTAACAAAGGATAATTAAGGAATTTATATTTTAAAAAAATGGTTTTTTGTTATGTGTCCAAATCAAATGAAAATAGTCTCTATTTAAAGAGGATTTTTTTTATGAATTTTGGTGTAAAAAAAATTAAAAAATTAATTTATTATAAAATAATTTCGGTAAAAGAAATGGGTTAAAAAAAAACAAAAATTGAATCAGCCAATAAGAAAATGCCAAGTGTCCAAACCAAAAAAAAAAAAAACAACCAAATTCCTCTGCATTCACGCGTCCTTGTACGTGCGTGAATCGAACTCGCCAGTGAAATGACCACAATGCCCTCCACCACACGGTTGACACATGTCCAAATTTCCAAAAAAAAAAAAACAACCCAATCACAACATGCCACATATCAATTCAGCCCATTTTTTTGCAAGTTTGCCATGACGTGAAAAGACTAAAATGCCCCTCAAACCTCTTTTATTTACCAAAACCTTATTATTATATATTTATAGATTATTATCATTTATAATTTAAAATAAATACTTCACACTTATTTAATTTTTACTACAAAGACCATGAAAAATAAAAAACTACAATCATCAAATTAAAAAAGAATGCATTCACGCGCCTCTTTAGGCCCGTGCAATATACGACTCTCATAATTTTAACCAATAAAAAATAAGAAACAAAATAAATCATTTACTATCCATTTTATTTGGATAATTGTTAATATAAGTAATTACCCCATCTCACTTATTAAATAGAAACCAAAATCCACATTCATCACAATTCATGATATATATATATATATATATATATATATATATATATATATATATATATATAATTCAACACCATTCCAACTCATCATCCTATATCCAACCACTTTTATTTTATTTTATATTCTTGATTTTTTTTACACCAAAAAAATAAGAAACAAAACAAATCATTTACTATCCACTTTAATTGGGTAATTATTAATAAAATTAATTAATATTTTATTTACTATGCTTCAATTTTTTTTAAATAAAATAAATAAATTGTTTGATGTATCGAACTAAAATAAACCAATAACCATATTACCCCTTCCAACTCATTATCCTATACCCCATCAATTTTATGTATATATATATATAAAAAGAAATATGATTCTTTTTAAATGAAAACTTTCCCTTAACTCATGCTCGTACATATAAAAAAATGTGTAATATTTATTTAGATTAACTCCTTATGAACATAATTATGATATTTATTATCAATTTAGCTAATTTAATTTTGAGAAGAAAAATAAAATTTCAAAAAATACTAACAATTGCGTTAAATAAAAAAAGTTTTCCCAAGCACTACACTCACTCGTCAAACACTACGCCACCCCACTTATATATATATATATATATATATATATATATATATATATATATATATATATATATATATATATATATATATTATATTCAATAATCATATACTCCCTCCGTCCCGGAAAACCTTCTCCATTTTGAATAGTAGCAAGTCAACCGACGCCGACTTTGACCAAACTTTAATATCAATCTATTAATTCTAATGAAATTTTAATAATTGCTATTGATAAATCATTCAGTTATTTTATGGATAACAATTGTTAGATTTTTATTATGATAAGTAAATTGATATTAAAGTTTGGTCAAAGTTGAGCTTGGTTGAACTGAGTTCGTAGTAACCGGGTAAGGTTTTATGGGACGGAGGGAGTATACTTTATAAATACGCAATGATTTTGTTTATACATATTCAAAACTATTCCAACTCATCATCCTATATCCCATCACTTTTAATTTATTTTATATTTTTTTATGTAGTAAAATTATTATTATTATTATTATTATTATTATTATTATTATTATTATTATTATTATCATTTATAATTAAAAAAATTAATTTACACTTAATTAATTTTCACTAAAAAGAAAAAAAAACAGTAAAGGATAATTAACAAATTTATATTAAAAAGGGAGGTTTTTTTTTCTTTGTCAAAATCAAATGAAAGAAGTATATATTTAAAGAGAAAAAGAAATTATGAATATTGGTGTAAAAAAAAATATAATATATTTTTAAAAGAGATTTTTTTATTATCATTTATAATTAAAAAAAAATGACTTTAAACTTAATTAATTTTCACTAAAAAAAATTGAAAAATTAGTTAAGAATAGTTAACAAATTTATATTTAAAAAAGGGGATTTTTTTTTGTCCAAATCAAATGAAAGAAGTCTCTATTTAAAGAGAAAAAAAATCTTGAATTTTGGTGAAAAAAAAAAAAAATTAATTTAATATATAATAATTGAGGTAAAAGAAATGGGATAATTTTTATTTTCGAAATTCGTCCAGCAAATGAGGAGATGACATGTGTCAAAAAAAAATGAAAAAGGCGGACTAAACGCGCCTTTGTCGGGGAGTCCTTCCCACGCGCCAAGGAAAAGACATAATTGCCCCTCCCCCATCAGACGACACGTGTTCCTTTTTTTTTTTTTTTTAAATAAAAATTATTTTTGGCCATTCATGGCTTGCCACATCATTTCTCAGACCTCTTTTTTGCCATTTTGCCATTGCTTGAATTGACGAAAATGACCCTCAATCTCTCAAAATTTACCGAAAGCTTGTTATTATATAGTTATAGATTTGCTTCAGTTTATGGTTGGTTTCAAGTAGGGCTGAATAAAAAAATCGACGGATTGAATCGATAGAACTGGATCGGACCAATGAAAATCGAACCAATCCAATAGAATTGGTTTGGTTCTGATCCCAAATTTATATGAAATTGATTATTTGGATTGGTCCTAATTTTTGAAAAAAAAATATATGGTTCTGGACCGAACTCGGACCGGACCGATTATGTATATATTATGTATAATATATATATATATATATATATATATATATATATATATATATATATATATATATATATATATATATATATATATATATATATATATATATATATATTCATAATTTCAAATTTCTAATTTCCAAAAAAAAATAAAATAATTTTGTTGTGACCTTATCCATCCAGCGACATTACAAATTTACAAAAAACCTAACCATATCATATCTCTTTTGTTACTTTATTTTAGTTAATTTGTTGTATGTCTGAATATTTTTATTTGAACTTTGTTTATATAATTGTACTATATTTTGGTTTCATGAAAAAAATAGTTGTTGCATGTTTTATCTTTAGAAAAAATATATAGTAGTGTAACTTGTGGAATCGATAGAATCGGACATGGACTGAACCATTGGAACCGGACCAATGTGATCGGTCCTATAATGTAATGGTCTGGTCCTGGTCCTGAATTTAGGCAGAATCGAACAATTGGTCCGATCCTGTTTTTTTAAAATTTTGATAAAATTCGGATCAATTCGGACAATGAACACCCTAATTTCAAATTTCAAGGATTTTGTATAAGCTTCTCTTGTTTTTTTTTTTTTAAAAAAAAATGGATTTGGTACTATACTACAGTACATCCATCGTGGTTCTAGCCAAAAATAAAGTCAAAAGTCAAAACCCTTGAGAACACCTCTCACCCAAATGCCCAATTCTTGTTCACCATTATTATGGCACATTTCGTTTCCAGAAACCTAGCCAAGAAGATCCTTCTTCTTCATGGTTCCGTCATCAGTTCCTCTTCTCCCCTCAAGTGGGTCCCACCGCCACCATCTTCATTCTCCACTTCTGCTTCCCCTTCCGTCTCCACCTCCTCCTCCATCCCAGAAGTATCATCAATCTCACCCCTTCAACCTCAAGGTTCTTTAATTTCACCTGGTTTGAATTTGCATTCTTGTAATTTATTAATTGAATTTTGAAAATTATTGCTATTTCGCTACCCATCAATCCCAATTTTTATTTTTTATTTTTTGACGAATTCCAATATATGCTATTTGAACCCTAATAATATGAAGTTTGTCATAATTTGGCATGAAATGAATTGATCTAGGGTGTTTCTTGAAAATCATCATATTTTGATCATATAAACAGAAAAGGGGAGGGGGAGTTGTCAAAATTAGTACTTGTTTTGTGCACACCAATGTGATTCATTACCCTCTATTTAAATTGTAACATAATGTGATTTGTTCTAAGTTGAAATGAGATAGAATGATCATTGTTATGTACCAAAAGTGCCCTTATGTTGTTTGTTGAAAGTGCTTGATATTTGAGCTTTTTTTTTTTGTCAGAGAAACAGTCAGGGGGTTCAAGATGGTCAAAATTGCTGCTTTTCATTCCTGGTGCCATCACATTTGGACTTGGCAGTTGGCAGATCTTCAGGAGACAGGACAAGGTTGGATAACTTCTATAAGGATTTTATTGTTTATCTTGTTGTTCGGGAAAAGTTGCTACTACCATTTGTGTAGTTCAGCTCTACTAGATCCCAGATTTTTTCTGCAAGTTTACACAGTGCATCTTTTATGTTTTCAATTGATGTAGGAATGTATATTTTGATGCTGTTTGGCTATGTGTGATATCCTCCATCCCACATCGTAAATATGTGGAATTTAGTGTGATATATAGAAGACTCATACACTACTACTAAGCATCAAATCTTCCATTGGACTTTTGGAGCCCTGTGATGGGCCGTGGTTAACCCAAATAAGGAGCTGATTAGTGGGCCAGTGTGGTGCCTACGTAGCGGATCGAGCTTCGGGCTCGGGTCGTTACAAATGGTATCAGAGCAGAACCCCGACATTAAGGCTTGCGATCTAGCCCGGGGGTACGATCTGGGTATTGATTGACCTTGCCAGGAACGACCAGGGTTTGAGTGGGGGAGATTGTGATATCCCCCATCCCACGTTGGAAATATGTGGGAATTTAGTGTGATATATAGAAGGCTCATACACTAATACTAAGCATCAAATCATCCATTGGACTTTTGGAGGCATGTGATGGGCTGTGGTTAACCCAAATGAGGAGGTGCTTAGTGGGCCAGTGTGTGGTGCCTACGTAGCGGGTCGGGCTTCGGGCTTCAGGCTCGGGTCGTTACACTATGTCTTTGTCGTATACTACTCCTTGCTTCCTCTCAAACTGAAAATCCTAATGATTAAGAGATATATTGGTTCTTAATTAAAAAAAGAGATTAAGGGAAATATTAGTGTTCTGGAACTGGTTGCAATTTTGAAATGCTTGAGCATACAAGATGCTTGGTGGCCAAAATCTAATGGAGGGCCTTTATCCTACCTGCGTACAAATTAAAGTATTGGTCTTTTGATTAGAATGCAGGGAGTATTTAAGTCTGACTGTGACTTTTGCAGATAAAAATGCTGGAGTACAGGGAGAATAGATTGGGAATGGAACCTATTAACTGCAACAACATTGGTTCTTCATGTGAAAATATGGACTCTCTGGAGTTCAGGAGGGTGGTATGTAAAGGACATTTTGATGAAGACAAGTCTATCTATATTGGACCTCGCTCTAGAAGCATTTCGGGAGTGACTGAAAATGGATATTACCTCATTACTCCATTTATACCCATTTCCTCCACTGGCGATGAAAGGTAAGATCAATTGATACAAGTTTTAGTTTAAGGGGTTTTGATTAGTTGTTGCAACTTGGCAATGGATTTATAAACTTTCTTGAAAATGGCCTAGTATAGGAATAATGAGAATCAGCATTATTTGGACTAACAAATGGGTACACAAACTCTTCCCCCTAACATGCTTGAAGGCAATTGATAAGTCAAGTTACCATAGCTTTTCTGTTGCAGTATCTGAAAGTGATTGAGGGTGGTTCTTTCTGCCACCTCTCCTAATGCAGACGAAAACAAGTGAAATCACAATGGGAAGCCCATGTGTACCACCATATCAGAGTCCAATGTTGTTACTTTTTCTAGTAAGTGGTAGATACTTGTTTGGCAGTGCCCTTAGAGAATTCATTATTATTGCACTTTTCTAGGAATTGAACATATATAGTTTGCATCATCTGAAATTCATGTCTGAACTTTATCATTGCTTAACACCTTTGCTAGGGAGTAATCTGTGCAATGTGCAAGTGCAATGGTTATGTTAAATTTGAATAAAACTAGAACGGTAGTTATTGGTATGGAAGATTTACTGTTATGTTCTATTGTGGTATTCATTTACTGGTTTATACACGAGAATGCATCAGTTCATTTCAAAAAGCATTGTACTACTTATACTTCATCTCACATTGTGCTGAAAGTCAAAACTTTCAGGTTGCAGTCAGTGATAGTTAACAGAGGGTGGGTCCCTCGCAGTTGGAGAGACAATTTTTTGAATGTTTCACAAGATGAAGCACAACCTCCTGGCCCAGTACCCTCATCTGATCAGCAGAGCTCAACCCCTTGGTGGAGGTTGTGGTCCAAGAAGCCTGATGTAACAGAGGTGGGAAGGTGGTTGAATTTGTGTTACTATCTATGTTCCTCGCATGATATATTTTATTGGTTAAATTCATTTTCAACCATTGTACTTTTACCTCAACTTTCACTTCAACCACTATACTTGCTTTTTTTTTTTTTGCACAAAAACCATTATACTTTTGGAAAACTCTCATCCCTGCCCAAAATTCTTGTTTAATCTGTGCCTAATTCATGCCCTAATCTGCAAATTTGGGGTTAGGATGAGAGTTTTCCAAAAGTGTTGTAGTTTTTGTGCAAAAAAATAAAATAAATCAAGTATAGCGGTTGAAATGAAAGTCGGGGTAAAGCTCAATAGTTGAAAATGAAATTAAACCTATTTTATTTTGCGTCATGACTTTGTTCCGACATTTCATTGTAGAATATGTAATTTATTACGTTTCTTAAAGGTTGTTATGTACAGGATCAGGTTCCAAATGTTGTTCCTGTAGAAGTTGTTGGAGTGATTCGTGGAAGTGAGAAACCTAGCATATTTGTACCAGCAAATGATCCAAATTCCTCCCAGTGGTTCTATGTTGATGTTCCTGAAATTACTCGTGCTTGTGGACTTCCAGAGAACACAATATACATGGAAGCCATCAATGACAACGTCAATCCCAGTAATCCATACCCTATTCCAAAGGATACTAATGCATTGATTTGCAGCTCAGTAATGCCGCAGGACCATCTCAACTACACATTGACTTGGTGAGTTTATTACCTCAACTTTCTACTAAAGTAGTCTTCTGTGCTAAGCTTGAATTTTGTACTTTGTTTCTCTTTCTTTATTCCGACTTGCATGAACCTGGTAATATGTGAGCAAAACCTTGTGTAAAAAGTCAGAAATGACAAAATAAAGTAGAAGGGAAAAAGTGATCAGAATATTATGTAATGATCTAGGGTTAATGGCATGATTTAGGGGTGACCGTTAGGGTGTCGACGTGTCGTTTATTTTTACGTGGCAAATTTACAATGCCATCATTGAACTATTATTTTTTTCCATTGTTCTCAGTGGACTTTTCATGTTTTTACAATGTTCTCACTCCGTCCATAATTTCACTAAACACTTAACGAAAATCAGCAATTCTTGATCCCTGGACTCTTCCCCAATTTCTTCGAAGGAACTGAACGTGATTTTTTAGGACTAAAGAACGATAGTAAATTTTAATGGAATCTGGATTTAGAAAATATCTGTTTTTCTTTATTGCTTTTAATGTGTAGGTGGGTCACGTGAGGTCAAGTGTGAGGTTAATGGTGGGTGATTTACCGCCCATAATCCAGTTAGTATACACATCAACAAGTTGATTAAAAAGTGAACTAAAGTTAGCCACGTGAGCTCACGTGACTGAATTTGGTTAAGTTTTTAGCGAAATAATGGACGGAGTAAGAACATTGTAAAAACATGAAAAGTTCAATGAGATCATTGGAAAAAATAAAAGTTCACTGATGATATTATAAATTGGCCTAAAGTTCAATGACGAAAATATGCTTTTTGCCTTTTGACGTTAGCGGTTGTTAGTTTTGAGAAAAATAGGACGTCGTTGTTTCACTCGGAATGGGGGCTGTTTGGTTTTAGACGTATTAGCTAGCTAAACCGAGACTTTTATCCTTGGTTATAGTTGTTCCTAGCTTGTTTAATCGGTTAGGAAAATAATAAAAAGGGTGAATGTATGGCGTGAAAAGATCAATGGAAATTATTACTCCCTCCGTCCCAAAATTTTCAATATGCTCTTGATCAAGAGCAAATTTGAAATTGTTTTGGTCATTCATTTTGGGACAGAGGTAGTAACATTTCCTCCCAAAGTTCTATTTCTATGTGTCTCTCAGTCTCCGTGTTCTTTCGCCAAGTCTCCTTTCGTAGCTGATTCCTCTTAAATATGATCTCTCTCTCTCTCTCTCTCACTCACTATATATATATATATATATATATATATATATATATATCTGAATTCTTTATATCCCTCCTAAATCATTTTGAACGAACTAAAGCCAATAGGTGACAAATTTTTGTTTCTTCTCAACTCTTCTCTTAATCTCTGAACTCTTCTCTCTGTTCTGTTAATTCTAGTTTGTGAATCCAGAATCATAACAAATAATGCTACTCAACTCTCTGGAAATTGTTTATTTGGAATTCTGGAGCTTAGGCATATGCTGATAAGAATATTTTCATACCCAGAACAGATGGGTTTTGAACCCCATAAAATGATACTTCATCTCAACCTCCGTACCAACCCATGAGAAACAAACAAAAGATACTCATGTATATGATATACATGTGATTGAGATTCAGATATGAAGGCTGCACCGGGAAAATGAAATTTTCTACTGCTTAGCGGAATTACATGAATATGAGAATGTTTTGGTCAGTTAAAATTTAATAGAATTTTGGCGTCTCTAAATCCATGTTTGATAACCAATGAAAGAGCATCCCATGGCCAATTTATTACTCCGTAAAAATTAGAGGTGATGTGAATAGTTTCTTGTTGTACTAGATTGTGAGTCGCGGAGTTGAACTGTTCATGCTGTACTGAGAATAGTCCACGATGTAAAACAGTCAAGAACTAGTTATGAATCATGTAAATCACCTGGTTATTGAGAAGCTTACCCTTGTTTTCCATTCACCCAGAGGATTTATGATGCAGTTCCTCAAGGATTAATTTGGTGAGTATGAAAGAAGAAAGGGGGTGTGAAAGGAGGGAACTTTACATGATCAAGGACTTCTATAACAGAGTTACAGGACGGAAGATATTTATAGTTGTAAATTTCTGACAGATTACATCAAGAATCCATTTTAGGACCCTCTAATTTTGCTGACAGATTATATCAATGCTACTCTATGTTATAGCCCCAAAATCAAATACAAGAACAAAGTTGAAACTTTCTTCGACGTTCATTTAGGGACGGAGGGAGTAGCATTCTAACTGCGTCATTTGCTCCCATTCTCTTCTGCAATGCGTATGCACCTCTTAATATAATTCTTGGTGCAGCTAGGTATGAGAGTTTTGATATGTGTGTCTTTGCGCACAGAAATTGACTGCCCTCCCTTCCCCCGTAATCCATGCACACCATTGTGCAAACCTGACCTTCATGTTGATAATCCTTAGATAGTGAGGCCCTGTCATTCTTTTGAAATGTAAACTAACCTAGCAATTGTACTTGATTCATGTTCACTTCACTAATTTAACTACTTTGTTATGATGATGAGGGCATGTGCAGAAAGAATCAAATGCTAACTAAGCTCATTATTACGTATATCTATGTTACCTGGATCAGACAAGTTTTGCATCCATGTGGCTGGTCTGCCAAAAAATTCAAATTTTTCCCTGATTTAGTTTGAACACCCACACTCACACCTATTTCCGTTGTGTCGTCACTGATACTTTAGTAGTACTCCCTCCGTCCCACCTAAGTTACACTTTTGGGTTAGGCACGGAGATTAAGAAAAAGTGCAAGTGTTGTATTAAAAGTGAAGTAAGAGAGAGAAGGTGGGGTCTGGAATAGCTAATGGATAGTTGTTGTGAGTGTGCAAGTGGGTTCCATTGAATAGATAAGTATTAAAAAGTTTCACTAGATAGGATATTCGACATTACTTCAGATTTCTGACTTGTCTAGTTGACTTTTCCTTGGTTGCTATAGTCAGTTTTAGGATGAAATTTTGACATATCTTTTGGTTACGCTACCATTGTAAGGCTAACTCCTGTGTCAAGAGATGGAACGGTCATTCTAGATTTTTCCTTGAATGAGCATTCTACGTGAAATGTGATTTTCATCCTTGAGCTTCTCATCCTTTCTCATATTTTCGAGATTTCTTTTTTATTTTCATTATTGAGTTGATTATTGTTGTAACGACCCGAGCCGAAGCCCGACCCGCTACGTAGGCACCACACACTGGCCCACTAAGCACCTCCTCAATTGGGTCAACCACAGCCCATTACAGGCCTCCAAAAGTCCAATGGATGATTTGATGCTTAATAGTAGTGTATGGGCCTTCTATATATCACACTAAATTCCCACATATTTCCGATGTGGGATGAGGGATATCACAATTGTTTCATCTGAAAGCTGACTATATAAGTTGAGGCGAAAGATGGGCTGTGTTTTAAATGTGCCCAAGCCATACACAATACTTCCACCATATCATACAACGTCACAACACAATATTTCCTCTAGGGAAAAAAAAGAAGAATCTTTTGTGCAAAACTGTCTCGGGCTAATTCAGAAATTCATGTAGTTAGTATGCTTTCACTTTGTGGCATTCGATTATATAAGTTTGTTTGTTTTAACATCACTTCTATACTGTGTAGGTATTCCTTATCAGCTGCAGTCACTTTTATGGCTTTTGCGAGACTAAAACCCAAAAAGATTCGAAGATAGCTTGGGCTAACGTCTGATTCATGACAAAGGGCAGTCAGTCTCCCTCTTGGGCGAGGTAAATTTTGTTTTTTCAGTGTCATTATTCTTTACCATATCCCAGGACGTTCAGAGTTGTTGGTTTGAGATAGTGCCGACTAACAATCACATTCCATATGCATATTTCAAATGTACGAGTTGTCCGGGTTTTCAATCGATAAATTTTACTGGATTAATTGGAATATTTTTGGCAAGAAGCAGAGGTCGTTTATCAATTTCTGTGGCTGAAGTTTATCATTAGAAGGGAATGCTGTTTGAGTATGAAAATATTGATGGAATAATTTTCCTATGCAATAATTTATTGCAGCGGAATTAATGTTTAATTCCGCTGCAATCCAACCTCCCTCGTGTTTTAATTTTCCTTCGGTTGAAGTGACAACTCTTTTATCACGTGATATAGTCGGGTTTTGAATAGTATTTCTTTAGTATCAACTTAGTTGTTATGGTATAATTCAATCTTGCTATTGTCTAATAATTGAAGTTGTATTACTCAGAACATTATAAGTTAAATAATGATTACACATCTTTATTTTAAAATTAAAAATGTTTTAATACTGCTTCACTTCACAAAATGACACTTTTTAAAATGAAAATGCTTTAATATTCCTGTGCCAATACCAGTACTAATCCTGTGCCAATGCCAGTACTAATCCCGTGCCAATAGTACGGAGTGACTACAGATATCACTTGCGATTCTACTAAATTCATTTTTCCCTTCTTTTATCAAAATCGTCATGCTAGTAAAAAATAATATCATGTCCCAATAAACGATTAAGTAGACACATTATCGACTGAAATGTATTTGTGCATTATATTATATACTCTCTCCGTCCCATTAGTATTAGCACAAACATTGTTTGTGCGGGAATTAAGGAATACTCCCTCCGTCCCAGACCAAGGGTATATGAGGGGGATTTCACGCTTCTTAAGAATTTTTTTTAAAAAATGAATAAAAGTTAAATGTGAGATAGGGAATAGTAATTAAATGTGTGGTAGGAAATATGAGAGATAATGTAAAAGTTAAATGTGTGGTAGGAAATAGGAGAGAGAATGTAAAAGTTAAAAATATTTAATAGGAGAGAGAATGAGTGGGAGGAATAGTAGTTAAATGTGTGGTAGGAAATAGGAGAGAGAATGTATAAGGATATAATGAATGGTTTTTTTGTAAATATATGAAGATGATAAGGGTATTAATATATTCAAAAACTTGCCTTTTTTGGAAATGAACTCTTGGTCTGGGACGTCCCAAAAAGGAAAGATGAACCCTTGGTCTGGGACGGAGGGAGTATGATATTTTAATAAAATGTTGTGAGTGTAAAAGAATGAGTGGAGGGTGTAATAAATTATAATGGTGTTGTGAGTATTAAAATAATGTAGAAGAGAGAATGAGTGGGGTTGGGTGAATATTTTATTAATATAAAGTTTCCTTTTTGGGAGTGTGCGGATATTAGCGGGACGCCCAAAAAGGAAAGTGTGCTAATATTAGCGGGACAGAGGGAGTAGATATGAAAAACAATTGACACAAGTATTATGGAAACATGTACACAGAAACTTCAAACTTCGAAATCGAAATGATAAAACAAAGGATTCTTGATCTCCTCTTTACTTGGACAATATACACTACAATATGAGATTTCGGCCCATCAAAAACAGTTTTAATCAATTATGAAATTAAAACATTATACAAGGATTGTAAAAATAAAATCCAACCCAATTGACTAAAGGTTCCACCACCGTATTACGTGAAAAAGGTGGTGAAATGGCATGCTAACTTCAACATAGGCACCACATTCTTCCATGTTACTTCTTGATTCAATCATTTACCCATAACATCATAGCAATATCTTACTCGGCAACCGTGTACAAATGTTAAGTAAACCCACCTTTTATTGGCCCCTTGAACTTGATCTGGTATGATTCTCTACAAAGTGGTTACTAATAATGCCTAGAGATAGAGATGTTAATCGGTTTAATCCTGTCGGTTACGGTCTAACCCTATCGATTTCGGTCCCTAATCGATCGTGATTTAAACAGTCCGCTTTAAACGGTTCGCCAAAATTGCGAACCTAGACCTACCTCTCTTGATTTCGATTTTAAACGGGTCACTAACGGGTTACACCTAAACAAAATAAAAAAACGTATATATATAAATATATAATTCGAAATCAAGTAATTAACGAGCAACGAGCCAAAAAAATAACATTCAACAACACACAATCCAAAATAAAATGACTCAAAGTCTCAAATGAGTCATACAACGAGTCAACAACTTCAAACGTAAAGTGATAAAGTTCAAAATATAAACAAACTTCAACTTCAAGTTTTAGTGTTTTACTAGTTAAAAACTAAAAAGTACTAATCAAACATGAAATGATAAAATAAGTCAATAATCATAAATATCATCTTCACTCTTCGGTCTTCAAACACATCCACATTTAGTCTTCAACCACATTTGATATCAAGTAGAGATGTTAATCGGTCCAACCCTGTCGGTTTCGGTCTAGCCCTATCGGTTTCGGTCCCTAATCGATCGTGGTTTAAATGGTCCGCTTTAAACGGTCCGCCAAAATTGCGAACCTAACCCTGTAAAAATCCGATTTAATAGGTCCGGACCTGCGATTCTCGACCCTATTAACATCTCTAATAATGCCTATAAACAAACAAAAGGAATTGGGAGTAATAGATATGAACACAGAAAATCACATAAAAACGCTTTCTAAAAGAATACTATATACTAAATCATATGTAGACATAATCATACATTACAAATTGAAATAGAGAAATACTAAAATATTTCAAGTTTGAATTTATGATTTTATCTGAAGAACAAGAACATGTGAATCTGCAAACATCACACAATAAAACTCCATGATATTGTAAGAGAATAAAATTTATTCAAGCTGGATACATATTCGATCAAAGTATTCTAAGTGAATTTCATGAATCACAGGGGATTGGAGTTGCGAAACTTGAATTCCATGAGTGAAAGTGTGTGATAAAAGGTAAGGGAAGACATGAAATGAAACTGATGGAAGTTGGATATCGATTATGGGGGAGTGGGAAGTTAAAAACGGTTGACGGGAGAGGGAATTTAGGTCGTCAAGTCATTTGTTGAGATTCAATCTCATCCGCTATTTATCTCATCGGTTACCTCCCTTGTCTATTTTATTAATTTTTTTTATCTCATTTTTTATATTTATAACCCTTAACACTATTTTTGTTTTTAGTTCATATGTTCAATATATTTGTTCAATATAAAAGTACTAGTAAAAGCCCGTATCCGAGGATACGTGTTTTTTTTTTAATTAATTTTTTTTTTAAAAGGGCAAAATGGAAAAGAGACAACTTAGTGAGGATAAAATGAAAAATTTGACATTTGATACTGTTCATAGTACTATTTGTTAGAATTTAAAGCCCTTTGCATGTTTATTTACATTAAACCAATATTTATAATTACAATGGGAGAATCCTAATTGTACAAGGATTGTAAATTATAACTCTACATGGAGAATAATCTAGTTTCCTAATCTATGAGATTGATAATATATTCCTAATACAAGTAGGAAATAAATATTAGGAAACTTTGACTTGTTTCCAAAACTGATCAGAAGGAGAGCCAAGGCCGAGGCGGGCGCCTGGGCTTGGGCCAGGCGTGCGCCTGGCTTCCAGAGAGTGTGACCGAGGCAGTTTAGCTTGAGGCGGCCGCTTGACAAATGTTGAGGCGTGCGCCTCAAAGGCCGAGGCTTCAGTCTTGGAATCTTCAGTGTGAGGCGGCCGCATGGAATTGTATGGGGCGGGCGCCTCAGCCTGGACTACCATTGTTGTTTGTTTGTCTTTTGGAACAGTAGAGGAAGCTTCATCCTTAACACGCCCCCGCAAGATGGACGATCCGTAGAGAAGACCAATCTTGAAGATAAGAAGTTGGAAGCGTATGCGAGGCAGTGGCTTTGTAAGAATATCTGCGAGTTGATCCGAACCGGCAATGTGTTGTACTCGAAGGGAACCAGCCTGAATTTGTTCACGAACAAAATGAAATGAGAGAGCCACGTGTTTCATGCGAGAGTGAAAAACCGGATGAGAAGAGTAGGTGGTGGCACCAAGGTTGTCACAGTAGATCACAGGTGTAGCAAGTGATGGAAAACCAAGCTCAGTGAGTAAGTTCCCAACCCAAGTAAGTTCCGCTGCGGTGTCGGCGATAGCCCGGAATTCGGCTTCAGTAGGGATCTAGAAAGAGAACGTTGTTTTCGGGAAGACCAAATGACCGGGTTCTTACCCAAGTAGACAAGTAAGCCAGAAGTGGATACAAAATCATCTTTATCTCCGGCCCAATCGGCATCGCAGAACGCATGAAGGGAGGGAGGAGACTTCGCAAAAATCTGAAGACCAAGATGCATGGTGCCATGAAGGTAGCGTAGAAGACGCTTCAATGCAACCCAGTGAGAAGATTGTGGATTTTGCATGAATTGCGCAAGTTTGTTGACCGAGAAGGCGATGTCGGGACGAGTGAATGATAAGTACTGAAGTCCACCAACAATAGCACGGTATGAAGTGGGGTCACAGCTGGAGTGGTAGTGGATCTAGTGAGGGGAGGAGATGTTACCATAGGAGTGGGAAGAGGCTTGCAGTCAATCATTTTGTGACAGGTGAGAAGGTCATGTATATATTTGGTTTGGGAGAGGAGAGGAGAAGCCCGTGATGGTTAGGGACGACTTCAACACCCAAGAAGTAGGATAAGGGGCCAAGGTCCTTGAGGGAGAACCGGTTGGATAGGTTGGAGATGAATGACTGAAGGTGAGAGGGGGAGGGGCTGGTGACAATGATATCATCAACATAGACAAGTAGGTAAATTGAGGATGGGGATTTGTTGAAGATAAACAGAGAGGGATCGGCTAAGGAGGGTTGGAAGCCATATGTGGTGAGGTAGGTTTTGAGTTCTTGAAACCATGCCCGGGGAGCTTGTTTGAGGCCATAGATTGCTTTTGACAAGCGACAAACAAAGGATGGGTTGGTGGAGTCCTCAAATCCGGGGGGTTGTGTCATAAAAACGATTTCAGAGAGAGTGCCTTGAAGGAAGGCGTTGTTGACATCGAGTTGGCGAAGGGGCCAATGGTTGGTTGTGGCAAGGGATAGAAATAGCCGGTGGTGTTGGTTTGACAACGGGGCTAAAGGTTTCGGTGTAATCGACACCGGGTTGTTGGTGAAAACCTTTGGCGACAAGCCGGGCCTCTCAGATTTCGAATGGTGTTGTCGGGGTTGTATTTGACGCGGAAGACCCACTTGCATCCGACAATGTTATGGGCTGATGTAGGTGGAACCAAGGACCAAGTGTTGTTGCGGGTTAGGGCTTGGAATTCTTCAATCATGGCATTGCGCCAATGAGGAATGGATAGGACTTGTTTGGTGGTGGTGGGAAGACTAGTGGGAGATGTGAGGAGGGATAGGTTGGCATACTTGGGGTTGGATTTGGTGATGCCATGGTGAAATAGCCCGGATCCGAGCAGGCCTCGCGGCCCCGGCATCTGGCATCTTTCGCGTTGGAGCGATGTCTCGCCGTTTGTTTTCGCATTTGTAGAGTCGCCACGCCGTTTTTATTAAGCCCAAAACATTGAAAAAGGGCATCAGTTTAAAGATAATTTTAAACTGTTTTTGTGTGATGAGATTTTGAGTTCGGAGGTCAGATGACTCCAGGGAAGAGAATATTAGAATATTAGAGCTCACAGAGTAGCCTCGTAAAACGAGTCTTTCGGATACCCTAATATCCTTTAAATGTTGTGTGTGTGTGTGTGTGTGTGTGCTTTTTAAAAATGCATGCTGTATCGGATGTCTACATTGTATGCTATGTATGGAAATGTATTGAAATAGTATAGGAAGGAAGCCTTACCAATGTTGGTTCGCGTCTGTCTTCCGCTGGGGAATGGTGTTTGAGGTCGGAGTAGCGTTCCGGTACGGATCGGGATTGCTTCGGGAGATGCCGGTTGTCCGCGGACAGAGTTTCGGCGTGAGTTGAGGTTGCAGGCTGCGTTCGGGCGAGAGGTTCGGCGTGCGTGGGGATCGTCGGGATCACTCGGGCGAGAGGTTCGGCGTGCGTTGTGGTGGCGGGAGTCACTCGGGCGAGTTTCGGCGTGATTTGGGATCGTCGGTTTGACTCGGAAAGAGCGGGACACCGTGGAAAGACCGAGCGAGGCCTCGGAGTACCACGAGGGGCCTCAGAGTACCTCGAGAGTGCCTCGGGGCAGCGCGGGAGCGTCTCGGGAGCGCTCGGGGAGGCTTCGGAGCACCACAAGGAGCTCGGAAGGCCTCGGAAGGATCCGAAAGGGGCGAGAGTGCCTCGAGAGGACTTAGAGGGAGCCGAGAAGGCTAAGGGAGGAAGAGAGAAGAGGGAGGTGTGTCAAAATGAGGAGGGGAGCCCTACATTTATAGTAAAAATTTCGGAGCAAAGAGGTCCGTACGGACCTTCTTGGTTATCCGAGAATTTTGGATTTCCTCGATTTGAGGGAATGCAATGATGGTGAATATTACGGAATGATGGTGTCCCACGAGCAATAAGGTCCGTACGGACCATCTTGCATGCTGAGAGGTCCGTACGGACCAACTCGCAGGAAGTAATCATTTTCCCGGGATTTGAGGGAATATTGTGGACTTTAAGGGAATTTAGTAATCATTGAAACAAAGAGGTCCGTACGGACCTTAATTGCTACGATTTCTGAAAATTCCCAAAAGGTCCTTTTGTCCCTTTTATCCCGGAAGGCTCCTCCCTTGGTTTGGTTGGGGGTTTGAGAGGGTTTTGAGAGGGTTTTGAGAGGGTTTTGAGTGAGAGAGGTCTCGAGACTACGTTGATGAGTGCGGTGTTTCCCGTGTGTTTGAAAGGGGGTGATCCAGATTGGGGTACTTACGAAGCCCCTCGACGACGTCACTTATGAAAGAAGTGGGGTCGCCGATAAGATAATGGTCCTAATGCGGATCGCGTCTTTGGGAGAGGAAGTGGCCGTGAGGGTCAATGTGAGGACGTGGTGGTGTCCTTTTGTGTGACCAGTTTAGGTCGATAGGCTGGACCTGTGATAGGATTCCCTACGTATCCCTGGCGGGAATCAAGCACAGTGCGTAAATGTGAGTTCGGGTGTGGGGTGAGTGTTTTGTGAATGCGGGCGTGGTGGTGCCACGAAGTGTCGTGTGACCGCCGAGATCGGTGGTGAGGACGTGGTGGTGTCTGGGTGACCGCGTAGGTCGATGTGGAGGACGTGGTGGTGTCTGGTGGCCGTATGGTCGATGTTTGGACCACTGTGATAGGATTCCTACGTATCCTGGCGGGAATCAAGCACGGTCGTAGTTCGAGGTCGTGAAATTGTGAGTGCGTGTGGGCGTGGTGGTGCCACGAGGTGTTGTGTGACCGCGAGGTCGGTGATAAGGACGTGGTGGTGTCCTAAGATGTGGTGACCGCCGAGGTCAATTGTGAGGACGTGGTGGCGTCACAGGATGGAAATTTTACGATTTTCCTAATCGGGTGGTTTAAGGCCTTAGGGCCGGAGATAAGTGAGGACTTGAATCGTCTTCGATTGCGGTTGGTGCCACGGCTGGAGGACTTTGAATCGTCATCCGCGGCGCGGTGGTGCCATGGCCCAGAGGACTTTGAATCGTCATCCTGGCGGCGGTTGGTGCCACGGCTGGAGGACTTTGAATCGTCATCATAGCGGCGGTTAGGTGCCAGAGGACTTTGAATCGTCATCCGGCGCGGCGGTGGTGCCACGGTTGGAGGACTTTGAATCGTCATCATCGGCGGCCCGGTTGGTGCCACGGCCGGAGGACTTTGAATAAATCACAGCGGCGGTTGATGCGCGGAGGACTTTTGAATCGTCTTAGCGGCGGATTTGGTGCCACGGCCCAGGAGGACTTTGAATCGTCTTCCGGCGCGGTTTGATGTAATGCGAGGACTTTGAATCGTCATCGCGGCGGTTTGATGTAATGCGCGAGACTTTGAATCGTCTTCTAGCCGTTGATGGATAATGCTGCGAGGACTTTGAATTGTCTTCTAGCCTTGATTTGATGTAATGCGCGAGACTTTGAATTGTCTTCTAGCCGTTATGATTGTGGAGGCACGGCCGCCTTGTGCTTCGAGGCGTAGATGCCTTTGTGTTTTTGCATGTTGATGTAGAAGGTTGGACTTACGATGACTGCCGGTGCTTGTTTGCCGTTGAAGTGGGCAAGGATGATGGCCGGATGATTGCTTCACCATTTGGCGTTTTGGAGGCGCTTCGTGCCTTGGGACTTGTACTCGGAGGTGTTGGCTCCTTCTTGTGCTTGTTTTGCCGTTGAGTGGGCAAGGATGATGGCGGTCTTTGAGGATATGCGATCTGTATGACTTCCCTTTCGACTTGTTGGGGGAGGAGCTCGGGCTTACTTTGATGGCCGGTGCTTGCTTGGCCGCAGTTGAAGTGGGCGAAGTTCGGGCTTACATCGGCCGGTGCTTGAATTCTTTGAGGATGCGTGACCTTGTAGGGGCCCTTTTACATTTGGGAAGATGACTTCGGACCTCCTTTTGAGGGCCGGTGGTTGAGATTGTCGTTGAGCGTTTGGAGGCGTCTTGTGCCTTGATATTCGTCTTTGGGAGGTGTTGGCTCCTTCTTAGATGCCGTTGAGCGGGCGGTGGTTAGATTGCCGTTGGAGTGGGCGAGACCGGTCTTACGCTTGGGCGGTGGTTGAGTTGCCGTTGAAGTGGGCGAGTCCGGTCTTACGCCGGTGGTTGAATTGCCGTTGAAGTGGCGAGTCCGGTCTTACGCGACGGCCGGTGGTTGAATTGCCGTTAGTGGCGAGGCGAGACCGGTCTTACGTTGAGATTAGTGCCGTTGGAGTGAGCGAGGACCAGTCTTACGGTGGCGAGATTGAATTGCGTTGGAGTGGGCGAGAGTGGCGACCGGTCTTACGGCGATGGCCGGTGGATTGAATTGAAGGGTTAGGGACCATTACACTTGGATTTCTTTGGAAAAGGCCTTAGGACGGCCGGGGGCAAAGATTATAAGGGCAGAAAGTAATTTGGCCACCCCTTGCAAAGAGGTCCGTACGGACCAACTGGTTGCAAAAGAGGTCCGTACGGACCACTTTGGTTTTTACGGTTCAGGTTTTGACCGGGCTTAAATTCGAGGCTCCCTCTTCATTTCCCATTTCCGGTGCGTGAACCGGCGAGAGAGAAAGAGAGAAAACTCCATTTTTGTCCAAAATCTTCCATTTTCTTAGCTTGAATTGCTTGCAATGGCGGAGGGATCTCGAAGGAGTCGTCGTCAGCGCGATCGGGAAGTGGTTGAGCAACGGATGGAGCTTCAAAGAAATTGGATTTCGTTCGTTCCATCTTCGAAGAACCGGATGTCTTGTATCCAGAATCGGAGGTGCACAATCGTCGCTCCATGAACGTCGGAGAGGTAAGAAATCTGTTCCGTTTTGATTCCTGCTTTCGAATTTTTGAATGCTAGAACTAGGTTTTAGTTTTTCGCATTTTTGAATTTTTTGTTATTATTTTATGCCTTTTTGTGAAATTCTTGATGAATTGTTGAAAATGGACATGTAAAAATTGTGGGTATGTGTATTTTGTGCGAGAAATGTGTAGATTAGCTCTTATTTGTGAAAATAAAGTGCCTATCTAGTGAATTGCATGCTTTGGTGTTTTGTACCTAATGCTATTTATGTATGTACATTGTGAGAAAAATTATCGTGTAGTGATAATTTTTGTGAAAAAATGTGACACGTGCGTGTTTTGTGACGGGTTATATGTGAAAGTGTGTGCCGTGTAGGGACGGATTTTTTTTGTGTTATGCATATGTGTCGTGCCGTGTTTTGGGTGACGGACTACGTGGGGAAAATATGTGCAATATGTCTTTGTGTTGGGACGGATTTTCTTTTGAAAATGTGTCGTGTAGGGTTTAATCCCCCCTTTTTTTCTTTTGAGAAAATGTGTACGGTGTGTGCCGTGTTTTGTGACGGAATTTGCATGGGAAAAAATTATATGCATGATATATGTGAAAATTATGTGCATTATATGTATATATGTGCATTGTGTGCCGTGTTTTGTGACGGGTTACATGGATTATATGTATAATGTATGTGAAAATTATGTGCAATGTGTGCCGTGTTTTGTGACGGGTTATATGTGCCTTTGTTTTATATTAAATCTTGTGATTGACGTACCTTTGCTGTGTTTACTGCGGGATGCGGGAGCTTATGGCGGGAAGGCCAAGAGGATGAAGACTTCGGGGATCGCTCGAAACATGTTGTTGGTATGGCGGCGGATGCACGATATTTCCGTGGACGGTAGGCGAGTCCCAGGAGGCTGGTTTTATGCTTACGGCACAGGTGTGTTCGTTGAGAACACTGGAGTGTACGACACGAGGAAGAACAAGAGTGTCTTCCTTGGCCTTTCTCGAGTATTGGTGGGATACCACCCACACCTTCCATCGAGTGGGCGAGGTGACGGTGGCGCCCAGGCTTTTCTGCGATTACGGGCTTTCCTTGAAAGGAGGGCTGTGCGGTGGAAGATATGATCTACGATGATGTGTTGGCCGAGGCTTGGGCTTTGAGCCTCGTCCTCGCGAGGGCACAGGCATGCTTGTATAGCGACGTGGAGGCGAGGATCACGTCCGGCATTGGGGCCTACATCAGGGTACCGGCCGGGTGGCGACGGAGCGGTTAGCGCGCTCACTTTTGTGGTATGCGGCTTGTCAGAGACTTTGTTCTCGAACCACGCGACCGCGGCTCCCTTTGCTTTGTTGGAGAGCTTGATTGACTGGATAGGGTGTGACATTGCTTGGGGCGAGCGAGGCTTGGGCGAGCTCTACTTCTCCTTGGACCGGTTTAGCCGGGGGTGGCCGGTTCGTTGGCTTTGCTTTGACTTTGCTTTGGAGGTATGAGTTTATTCTTTGTTTTCTTTTGATTTAGCAACTTGTCATTTCTCCATTGTCTTTTGCTGTGAGCCTTCTCTGTTTTTGTCACAGTGTGGTTTTATGAGGTTTTCAGTGCTTCCGTGGGATAGGGATCCGGGGGCTTTCTTTGCGTGCCACTGCTATCTTTGGGCAGGCTCGTACGGCGAGGAAGAGGAGGACCCGGCGGGGAAGCTCACCATCGCCTACGGGGATGTGCGGGAGCGTACGGAGAGAGATAGCCGTGAGGGGTTTGTCTTGTTCCGTGGACTCGGTATGAGGGAGATGAGTTTGAGGGCTCCAGAGGTGACAGCGCGGCGGAAGATCTTTGCGGGGCTTGACTTGTGATGTCATGTATGCGGGAGCGGGTCTTCGCGGCATGGCCGGTGTGCTTCCCGTGGCTCAGAGGACCCTCCCTTTGGGATGCTTGACTCCGGGACATGGATGTGCTTGACTTCGAGAGGTACCTTGGCGGTGTCGGCGCCGAGGAGTTCATTTTATATGGAGAGGAGTACGGGGCCTTCGTGAGGAGGAAGGCGAGGACGCCGCAGTGCGGCGCGGGAGAGAGAGGCGCCCGCGAGCTCCCGAGAGGTTCCGATCTGGGGCCGGATTTCACGTACGTCCGCGGGGACGGATCGAGAGGAGGGTAATACGTACCCGTTCTCGGAGCGAGCTCTGCTGCATCTGAGTGGATCCCAGATAGATCGGTGAGTGTGCTTGACTCTTTTCCATCTTGGCATCTTTTACGTATTTTTCTCTTTTTGTTGTTGAGTATAAGCTGTATTCTTGAGCGTTTCCTTGGCTGCTTGTTGGTGCGAGTCCGGGGAGAGCCTATGATATCTTGACTCGCCGTTACGTGGCGATGAGGTCGTTTGAGAAGAAGATGGCGTCGAAGATATCTTGCCGGTCTTCTCGACGCGTGCCGGCGTACGAGCCTATGCCTTCGATGCACTACAGCAGACGTTCCTCCGCCTAGAGCCGAGCCGGAGCCGCAGCGAGAGGGACCTTTGAGGCGGCATAGCATGGATGTCGGGACGTCTTCGGGAGGCTGCGGGGCCTTCGAGGGAGCGGCCCTTTTATCCGGTTCATGCCTCCGCATGGCGCACGAGGTGAGGGTTCCTCGAGCCTTCTTTCTTTGATCCTTTCGCCGGATTTGATCCTTCGAGTACTTTTCGTGGGAGCCTCACGGCGGGTGCTCGGTATTCAGACGACGAGGATGTGACGGGCGAGTTATTTGGGATGCCCGACTTTTCTTTGGAGGACCTCGGCGAGGATGATGATCTCTTTGAGGATTACGATTAGTATTCATTTGCTTTCCCTCTTTTCATATCCCTCTTTTTTGTTTAGCAACGAGACATTTATTGGTATTGTAATAAAACACATGTATTTGCATGGCAAACGGTATTTTATTTTAAGATGTAATGTCATTTTTGTGATTCAGGGATTTGTCCTAGAAATTGTTGCTATTATTATTTTTATTTTGTGCATGCCACGTGGTGAGAGTGCATTTGTGGGTAGTGTATGTTTGCGGGAATGGCTTTGGCAGGTGTTTGAGCGATTTGGAGCAAGGTTTCTTTGAGGACGGTGGCTTGTTATGCTTGTTTCTTTGAGGAAATGGAGTTACGTTTGCAAGGAGGTCCGTACGGACATACTTAGCATGCAAAGAGGTCCGTACGGACCAACCTTGCTGGGAAGGACATAAATGCTTTCCGATTAATGCGGTTCTTCCTCATTTCCCCATTTGCGGCCATTTTCGAGCTTTCTTCCCCATTTTCTCTAGGAACCTCCATTTTTGCCATGGATTCTTCGTACGTCCCTAGAATTTTGCGAGGCTTTCGCGGGAGAGGCAAGCACACTTCCTTGAGCGGTTGAAAACGTGGATGCGGCGCCGTATGAGGCATCGAGAGACGGGCTTTCGAGGTAAGGTTTCGTCTTTGCTCGATTTGGTCTTTTAAGGAGTTGGTTCTGATTGGGATTTGTTGCGGGCTGCCGCGAAGTTGCAGGATGTTAGGAGGCACGTGTCTTGTTTCTCCTACAATGAAATGGTGCCCACTTTTGAGGATTTTCGGGCTTTGATTGGAGGACCGGAGGTGGAGGCCATCTCGCTTCCTTTGATTGGTGGTCTTCTTTGTGAGCGTGAAGCTTGCGGACTTTCTTCGTACTTCGTTGGAAGAAGTGCGGGGGCATGATCCTTGATTCGGGTCATATCGACATTTCGAAGCTGCTAGGAGCGGTTCATGGTTGATGATGAAGAGTGACGTCTCTTGGGATGCATTTGCCTTGTGCGTGATGGCGACAGCTTTTACAGTCGAGTTCCCTTGGCATTTGTGATGGCGCTTTGCTAGATGTGGTAGAGACCTTTGCGAAGTTTGGAGAGGATATTGTCCGTTGGTCTTTGGGGAGACTCTTCATGGTATCGGCCGTACGCGGCGGGGATCGTTTTATGAGAGGAAGCCCCGCTTTGCTCACCTTGTGGGCTGCGAGAGAGACTTCGAGGCCATGTCAGAGGCTCAGCGTCGTTTAGCCCGTGGTCATTTGCTCGGCGACCTCTTGTGTTGGATATGGATCGATCCGCACAGGAGAGATGGATGGCACGGCTTAGTACAGCATCGAATCAGTGGTGGGTTCCGCCTTTGGAGGATTGAGACCGGGGAGGATCTTGCGGGAAGGGTCCTACGTTGTCGAGTTCCCGGGTTTGTCTTGGTCCTCCTTCTATATTCCGTCGCTTGTTTCCGGCGGTTTGGGATGAAGCGGGAGCCTTTGTTGAGGCTGGGATGACCTTGCTGCTTTGCGGAGGTAGTTCCTCTTTGTATGGCGGCTTCGGGTGCCTTCTTGTATTTTACGAGGGTATGGAAGTATTCCGCTTTCCCTCTGTGGTACTCCTTAGACGTCGGGGAGCGTTGTATTGACGACTCGGTATACGGCTTTGGTATGGCGGCGTGTTGGGCGATCCCAAGTGGTCTTGGAAGCGGGCGTGTAGCGATTGCAGGACCCGGTTGCCGTAGTAGCTATTGCCTTAGGAGTGCGAAGCACAGTCGACCCTTTGGATGTGACGGGAGACACTTTGTTTGACTACGAGACTAGAGTTGACCGGCCCGACGGGGAGAGGTCCTCTTTACGGACTCGCGGGGAGGAGATCCGAGCCGAAGCACGGGCGAATGAAGCCACGAGAGCTCTTTGGATTGTTTGACTCTACGGGGAGGACCCCGGATCTCGGGCGAGAGACGCGAGTTGGTTCACGTGGAGCGAAAGAAGACTCGCCGGGGACGAGGGAAGAAAGGAAAGAATGGCGAGGGACAGCGCGAGATGGCGCGGAATGACCTCCTAGGTATCCATTCATTGCATTGCAAACACATTATTAGTTAAATGTATTAAGCTGTCTTTTAGCATGTTGTGAACTTGAGAGTAGACCGTGCTTGAACTCATCAAGAAATGTTGTAACCGTTAGTGATTTGTGATTTACTTTTAAAGCTTTGTCGAGACGCAAGATCTTTTGTTTGCCTTTGCTTACATTGTGCACTTTGTCGGCGTCCATCTTTGGACTTTTACGTTGCATTCGCGGGCTGACGAGTCCCAGGCCTGACGGCAATCTCCTTTCTTTGAGGCTTTGTGCTTAGGTGAGAGGTTGAATGCTCCCTTGACAAGTCGTTTTGACGGTCTTTTCGTAGCTTCCTTGCCGCTTGTTGGCGTCGGGCTCTTGACCTCAATTTCGCGGCTTACGCTTGAGCTTCTTTTGTTTTTTTTTTTTTTGTGAGCCCTTGCTCGAGCTCTCTTTTTTTGTGAGCCCTTGCTCGAGCTCTTTTTTTTTTTTTTGTGTGAGCCCTTGCTCGAGCTCTTTTTTTTTTGAAGCGCGTGAGGCGAAGACAAGCCCACAGGCAGGCCCATAAGCCGAGACATGAGTCGGTCGTTTGATCTTGAGTGACCCTCGGATGTCCTTTGATGTTGCCGCCGTCGTTTGACTTGGTCAAGGTGGCTGGCAGGCGTGTTCTTGAAAAAGTGCGGAGCTTGATGGAGGTCTTGATTGACATTGAACTTTTGACTTTTTTGTGTATTTTTAGGCGGACCAATTAAGGTTGCCTACGTTCCCAGGACTAGAGGGCTCGAGTGCACGTAGTTCGACACTACATGGAGTGCCAAGAGATGCCTGTAATTGTTCTTCTTCGGGCGAAGTATCTGCGAAGTTTGCTTAGTTATTTGGATTCATGAAGGGATTGCCGTCTAGGTACGTCGGCTTCATGGCGCCTCCCGGAGAAGATCTTTTGAACCACGAAAGGGCCGATCCATGTGGGTTCCCATTTTCCCAGTGGGTTGGTTCGAGTGGGAGGCTTTTCTTTGAGTACAAGGTCACCTTCCACGATGTCTCGGGATTTGACTTTCTTGTCGAAAGCTCTAGCCATCTGCTTTGATAGGCTCGGGCGTGTTCCATGGCACTTTAGTCGTCGCTCGTCTGCGAGAGCCAATTCGTCATGTCGGCCGGAGCCATTCGACTTCGTTGATGTCATTTTCCGGCGACACTCGGAGTGAGGAATTTCTAGCTCGATGGGAAGGGCCCTTCCATCCCGTATGTCGGGGCAAATGGGGTTTCTCCCGTGGCATTCGGCGCAGTGTGCGGTAGCCCCAGTGCGAGGTGCGGCTTCTCGGGCCAATCTCGTCCTCGGGTGGTCATTTTCGGATGATCCGTTCGAGGTTTTGTTCTTGCTTCCACGGCGCCGTTTGTTTGTGGCGGTAGGGAGAAGATTTGTGGCGTGTGATCTTGAATTCGGCGCGTGTTTGATGCAGCCGAATTCCCCTTGAAGTGTGAGCCGTTGTACGATATGACCTCATTTGGGATGCCGTATCGGCGAGATGATATTTTCTTTGAGGAAATGCGCGACCTTCTTGGAGGTGAGTACCTTGTAAGGACTTGGCTTCGACCCGTTTGGTGAAGTAGTCGAAGTGGCTACTAAGATGAACTTCGTGGCCAGATTCTTTGCTGGCGGAGCGATTTTCCCGATGACGTCAGAAATTCCCCAAGTGTGCTTGAAAGAGCGAAGAGGTGTAGTCATGCGGTAGAGATCGTGGGGGCGCGGTAGATGATTGAGGTTGGAAGCGTTGGCACTTGTCGCGAGCTTCGGACAAAGTGGATTGCAATGTCTGCACTCCCGTGTGGGAGATCCCAGTAGTAGCCCATCTGAGAATGCCAGATTTGCATCGGGGCTACGGCGTTCAATGTGGGGACCAGCATAGCCCCATTGTGTAGACTTCGTTCATGAACGCTTGCTTCTTCTTGGCCGATCTGCGGCGTAGGAGTGGCCCACGTAGTAGCGTTTCTTGTATAAGCATGTCCCAGAGGATGACGAAGTGAGAAGCGAGCGTTTTAGGGCCATGATGTCTCTTGGTTTTGACCCCTACTGTGTGTAGGTGACCTTCCTTGTTACGTGAAGGTGGTTTCCCCGCTCTTGAGGTATTGGAAAATACAGGTTTTATCTTTGGAAATGGCGTCGAACTTGCGTCTCTTTGCAGCTGCTTGACAATCTTTGCAAATCGTTGTGATTAAAAACCTTCTCGGCGGCTTGGGCCCGGTTTTCTCTCGTTTGACAACAATGCTTAAATGTTTGCTTGATGCATTTATTTAATTAATGTGTTTGCCTTTTGTATAGATGAATTTAAGCATTTTGATTAGTTAATGTCATCATTTTGTTAAAGAATCTGTGATGAAATGATTTTTTTTAGGAAAGAGTCGGACCTTTTATTGAAAGCGTGAAGCGTACATTTGTTGATCAGATTCACAATCGTCGGGCGTAAAGCCGTCAAAAGACTCAAAAGATGTGAATAGACGGACAACAAGACTCGAAGCTGAGAAGCTATAGGCGACGAGGGATTGGACCGAGGCTTCATTACTCTTGGATGTTTGTAGCTCTAGCAGGGAGTGAGTCTTTGGTTCGGGTGGCCAATCTTCCCTTGGCATGAGATCCGGAAAGTAGCTAAACTGCATGCGGTTCGATTTCAAACCGGATCCAGCGGAGAGTTTTTAGGCGTGCTCCTGATGATGTCCCTCCCATTAGTGTTGCCACAGAGTCCTTAGGGGTTTTGATGATAGAAGTCGGCGAGGGCTACTTCTAGGAGAGGCGAAGCATTCCAGGCGGTCGGAGGTCGAGATTCACTTGCGCCCGTGTTGATCACTTTGCATAGAATGCGCTTCTTTATACTTGGGATCTTTGGCTTGGACCGACGTTCCTACACAATGTCGATTCGGCCGGACATGCTATATCTCCTTCCCCTGATTAAGCCTTGAGAGGAGGTTTGCGCTTGAAAGAAAGCTTGTTGCGTCAGGTCGGACTTGGAATGTTGAATTGGGCAACTAAGTGTGATGGTTTGTCCCGTAATGGATCCAGGGTGTCTAGAGGCTAGAGGGTTGTCTTGTCTCAAGGGGATCGGTGATGAGCCGGATTTACGAGAGGTTTTTCGGCGAAGTGAGGGTCTACTCCTCGATGGAAATCTCCATTAGGGCATCCGTCTCTTGATCACTCTCTCGAAGCATTCTTAACGGTCGCATATGTCGGAAGTTGTGCATCACGACCCATGAGTTCTTCGATTTCCGGCTGGAAATCGCGACTTAGAGCGTGGATGTGAGAT